>VTPC01008389.1:0-13561 GCA_011009095.1 Ignelater luminosus
AGTTTCCAGCAACTTTTCCAAATACAAAAGAATTGAATTTACACTAAATTTAATTACGAGAAGGCATGGTTTCAACCACAATAAATTTTTAAACACTCAACTTCCACAAACACAAAATTTTAATTTTCTCAATAACGAAGAGAATACCAGATCTCTCGATGGACACTGAAGATATTAATTCCATCAGCCAGGGAATATGACGAAGATAGCGGAGTCAAAGAACACCAGGTACATAACGGAGATTTTCATAATGACTAAACCAAAACTCAAGAAGAAAGTGAGACTAAATAATTTCCAAATAACTGGCTCGACACGGTTACTTCTTTACACGATCCTTCTAATGAAGACAGGGACGATGAGCTTGTCGTTCATCTTCACATACTAGTAAAAATACAGGTAACACCTTTCAGCATATGAATTTTTACAATCATCCGTACAATGATGCGTCAATATTTTAATCCTCAAAGAGGCCTCCCCAGAGGATTAACTCAAAATGCAAATTAATGCCCATAAACCATAAACCAAATAGAAAACCAAAGCAAATTCACAGCCACTAAAATGTCGAAATTAACCGAGCGCCACACTTGCAGATCGAAACAAAACTCGAGAAGCACCGGGCCCGCTTGGACCCGGGAGGGCGCGGTGAACACCCGCGTTCCACAGTGTCCAAATTTCGACTCCTCGAGAAAATCACAAAGTACCAACGTAATCCTTATTCTCTCTGCGTCTCCTGTCACGCAGCTTGCGCTTACCGGAGTGGGGTTGGGAGGCCAGATGCACGACCTAACAGGTCAAAATGCTAGTATCCTTATGAGGCAATGAAAAATTCCACTCCTTAGATTTTCAGCCTGAACCTGACTTAAGAAAGACCGCGTGACTCCAGCATTCGCGACTAAGATTCCAGGAACCTTTTATTTACGTCTGGATCTTGATATTGGAAAAATAACAAAAGGGACGTCCGCTGGAGCCCAGAAGTCGAGACCACAAAGTTATCAATTCTTTAAAATAAAATTTTAACAAACATCCGTTCATAGAATGAAATAATTTCAATATTACGCGTCAGAAAAACAAATATCTTAACGAAATTGAAAGACAGGGGCGAATTTAGTGCGAATTTTAAAATAACATTACATATTTAAGAATTAAATAAATGATGTGCTTGTGCCTAAAAGTGAATTATTTATTCATTATTTATTACCTTACAACTTGTTTGAAAAAAATATTCCTATTTTACTAATAATACCGAGTTTTAAATTTGACGCATAATGGCCGAGGGGGGGGGCTTATGCTTACGTGTCGCCACTGTCTTGTTAAAGTCACTGTAGTTACTGTAGAGTTCCTATATAATATTGTTAGAAGGGTTAGGACATGTTGGTGATCTATTTTGATTGGTTGGAACCAGATATCATAAAATATTTGTTTTTTTATTTCAATTTTAAATCTCTTGTCATTTTGACATTTAGTTTTTTTAATTGTCTGAATGAAAAAAATGAAGAGAAGTTTCGGTAAATTATAGCAAAATTTGGCAAAATGAAAAAGTATAACGTACTAAGTAGAAAATTATGTATTAATAAACATTTTACTCAAAATCAGCGGATTAATAAAAAATGGGAAAGATATTGAAATACGACATGATTTGTACATTATTTAACTTTTCAGTATACCACTGAACGGAATGAGAATTGCAATATTTTCTCAAGCAAGAAAAAATCAAAATTACAGTTAATGAGAGAATAAATAAAAGTTTTGAAGAATAACAAGTTTTCTTGTCGACCCTAAACCAAGGCTCAAAAATTACAAAAACTGAAAATATGAGATACCATAATATAAAACCAAAACTCATAGATTCATTACTTATAACACAGTTACAGAATTCATATAGTAGTTTCTTCCTGGAAAAACTTTAACTACTTAGGCAAATAATAACATTCTATTTAAACACAGTTTTCCTGGACAAATAGCATCGGAGAGAACCATTGTAGGACAAACAGCATTCAGCTTATCATTGAGGTTATGTGTATTTAACAGTTTCATATCGATATCAGAAATATTGTTATTATTGTTAACTATTATACAGATATACTAAATAAAATAAAATTATTATTTCTCTTATTACAGTTGTTTATGGTATTCTTATTGAAAAATCTCAATATATTTTGAAATCAAAACCAATCTAGGTAGTTTTTATGTTTTAGGTCACCTTCCTTTGTTCAAAATACATTTAATGTGTTTACTATTAACATTCTTAGAACATGTTCTTAGATTATCTTCTACTTAAAACCTAAAACAAGGAGTAATACATTAATGTTGTGCATTACACTTGGTATTCGAAATTCTAACCTATCTTTTAGTACATTAATGTTTTGTTTCCCTAAAATTTAAATTCTTGACCTTGAATTAAATAGAATTACTCGACATTTTGCATTGTTTCATTTTTGCATTTGGTTTAGTTATCTACTGTAACATAAAACAGATTAATTAATGCTTTTACAACTATACTACAAGATTTTCTAGTTTTAACATGTTTTCTTGACTGTTATTGCAATTTTCTTAATAATTATAACCTTAAATGTGACGTTTCATAATTTGTTTGACAATAACTTACGTCATGCTAAAGTAAAAAAATTCAAAACAAATGCCATTAAAATCAAGTGGTTTTGATTTCTGGTTCCACATGTCCTAACTCTTATAACTAATATTATAAACTCTAGTTACTGTAGAGTTCCTACAAAACCTTCTTTATAACTGGTTGATGTGCTTGGATTACTTAGATATTGTGCCACACACAAGTTTCTTGGATTTTGTTTGAACTGGTATGGGGATGGGACAGGTTGCTTATATCTTAACTGAGAGAATGAATTTTCCAAACAGTCTTGGGAAAATCTACTCGTTAATAAAAAATTAATTTTATTTTATTTAGTATATCTGTATAATAGTTAACAATAATAACAATATTTCTGATATCGATATGAAACTGTTAAATACACATAACCTCAATGAAGCTGAATGCTGTTTCTCCCACAACGGTTCTATCGGATGCTATTTGTCTGGGAAAACTGTGTTTAAATAGAATGTTATTATTTGCCTGCGTAGTTAAAGTTTTTCCAGGAAGAAACTACTTTATGAATTCTGTAACTGTATTATAAGTAATGAATCTATGAGTTTTGGTTTTATATTATGGTATCTCATATTTTCAATTTTTGTAATTTTTGAGTCTTGGTTTATGGTTGACAAGAAAATTTGTTATTCTTCAAAACTTTTATTTATTCTCTCATTAGCTTTAATTTTGATTTTTTCTTGCTTGAGAAAATATTGCAGTTTTCATTCTGTTCAGTGGTATACTGAAAAGTTAAATAATGTAGAAATCATGTCGTATTTCAGTATCTTTCCCTTTTTTTATTAATTTACTGATGTTGAGTAAAATGTTCATTACTACATAATTTACTATTTAGTATGTTATACTTTTTCATTTTGCCAAATGCTATTATTTACCCAAATCTTTCTTCATTTTTTTTTCATTCAGACAATTAAAAAAACTAAATGTCAAAATGACAAGAAATTTAAAATTGAAATTAAAAAAAACAAATATTTCATGATATCTGGTTCCAACCAATCAAAATAGATCACCAACATGTCCTAACTCTTTTAACAATATTATGTAGGAACTCTAGTTACTGCATTTTCATTTACAAACTTGAAAAGCTGCTGATCGTACTTAGGGATTTACAAACATGGATTTTCATAATGCTATTAAATGTCTGAAATGTTTCGGAAGAACTTTTCCCTTTTTCCTAAAAAGACAAAACATTAAAGTAGAATTCAACAAAGAGAAAATTTCAATCAAATTTAAATAATTAAAAAATGCAATAAGTAATGAAATAAGATGCAATAATATTACTTAAATATTTCACCATTAATTCAAAAGTTAAATGCATTTACAAATACACTATCAAATGATCTAAAAGTCTTTAAAGAATATTAAAAAAAAATAGTTAAAGTTTTACCAACCACGAACATTCGATATCGTAATCTACAGTGCAAAAGGAAAATTATAAAAATACAATTCAAATAAATTTTGACAAATTATAATTGTGAATTAAGAACCTTTTCTTTATTTTAAGATGCGAATTGACATAAGACTAAAAAAGATGTTTAATGACAATTTTAAACTGCATCTAATTAGGTTAAGTTAGCTCCAGAAAAAAAAAAGATTTTTGATAAAGTACAAAAATGATCTTGAGCAAAACTTGAAACAGTAAAAATTACCAGAAAAACAAACTTCTCCAACGCAGAACAGATCTGTTCGAGATGTGCAAGCTGTAACAACTTTTTATTAAGGACAAAGAATTTAAGTCCAGAAAATAAATGAATTTATGAATCAAAATTTCGAAATATGTTCAAACAGGTTTTACACTAAAAATGTTCAAAGGAAATACTTCAAATCAAAGGAAACAATCAGAAAAATTTTTCAAGTGATTTATTATTTCACTGACAAATATTAAAACATCTGGGCCAATTAGAAGATTCTTTCTAGATCAGCGAAGTTAAGATGAGACGCAGTCTGGACTCTGATCTCAATGGGGATGTTTTCACGTTTTCGAATTTAAACAGATGGTCTACACTCTGATGAAACCGTTGAAAACGAGCCAATAATTATGTTGAGACCATAGGTGGGCATGATGCGAATTCTTGAGGGAAACTTTGAACTGACTTGCTACCGTTTTTTACGGTGGAAATAAGAGCGCTCCGAGAAAAAAGCTGAATGGGAAATAAACAACAATCAACGTCCAGTGAAACCCGAAAAGAAAAAGGAAAAAACTTATCTCTAACTATAGGGCTTCGCACTATTAACAACAATATCTCATCAAGGAAAATATCTCACTTCGTACTCGAAAAGATCGTACAACCAATTACTGATTTCAAGTTCGTTCCCCCAGAAAAAAAGGAAAAGGAAATCCCTATCAATGGCATTCAATCGAGAAACCAATTAGTAAACCACAACTTGCACAACTGGTCACACAATAGTTTCATCTTCCAAGGAAGCAAAAAAGAAATAAATCTTTTCCATTTTAACAAAGTTAAAATTAAACTTAATCTTTCTTAGAACCATCTACAATCAAATTTACTAATCTGAATTTTAGAATCAAATACCATTACAGCAAGCAACCCAGTAACAGCTGTTCAAATTACAAAATCTACCCTGCGTCTCGCCTGCTACACTATTAAAATTTCAGAATTGTCAGCGCTAACTGATTTCAAAAAAAAAAAGAAGAAGACCTGAAAAGAAATTTGAACCAACCTCTTAGGGTGCGTTCATAAGATCAAACACCTGTCCAGACGAAAAAAAATTAGAAAGGAACATTCGAGGACACACCGCAAGCACCGATCAATAAACCTCATGTAACGGTAGCGAAAAGTAACCGTTACAAGATTAAAGATGAATATCTCTACATCACAGTAGATGAAACAACTGATGTCAACGGCAGATACATTGTAAACTTACTAGTTGGAATTCTAAGTGAAAATGTACCACCAAAGTCCTTTTTGATGAATAGCAAACAATTGAAAAAACTAATGGTGTGGTGGTTGTTTGCTTTGTATATGAATGCTTAATGGCATACTCATTTGTGCCCATTCGTTTCGTCAAAGGTTGCTTGCATACTCTGCAATGCAGTGACATGTTTTTTTTTTCTAATTTTAAGATAATAAACCTTCGCCGTATAAATGACTCTAGTTTAAGACGCTTTTGTCTTAGGCCGGCTAAACTCAATTGGTGGTAGGAAGGAGTCATACATTCAATACAATACAGAAAATCTTAATTAATACATATATTGTTAGAACCGATCAGTAGGCACCAGTTTTCCCAAGGAAAAACACAACAACTACAAAAACAATTTTAATAATATAAAAAACTTGAGTAGTTAGTGAAATCAGCAAAAAACAATGAATAAGTTAAGTTTAATCGTAAAAATTTTAAGTATTAAAGAATTTCAAATAATATTAAATAAAAATCTTCAACAGTCAATGAAATGGTTAATTTAAGTCTTTAAAGAAATACCCATTTAGATAAAATGTATTGCAATTTAATTCAAAGTTTGCAAATTATATTTCTTAGTTATATATCAGAAAAAAACAATTTTTGAAACACAAACTCAAGAAACGCTAATTAAGAGTAAAAAAAAACAGACTTACTACGGAATACGAAATCCAGACTTTACAGCGCTGTAAATAAGGAACGGAGAATCTGCAACAACTACGCAGAAAAAACAAATACCCTTTTTAACCCACTCTCCCTTAGTTCTTTCTAATAACAAAAATTAATAAGAAAAATTTAAACAAACAGTAAAGCCAACAGCAACTTCGTCGGAATGCATTTAAGTGAACTAAGATAGTACAACTGTAATTATAAGAAGTAGATTAAATTTAATGAGTTTAACAAATTTTTATTTCTTTACCTTTTTTTCTCTATTTTTTTAAAAAAGTTAAATTTAAAAACGACGTTGTTGAGATAATAGAACAGGTTGCCCAAATGTAGAGCATATGCGTTGGCCATCCTTCCCGGGTCGACCAGAGACTATTTGGAACGGATATAATTATACCTACTACATCGGACGATGTGATCGAGAATAGAACGGAATCTTGGGATGTCGTCATCTTCCACAGAAACTAAATCTGATGTTATGCAAAACCAGGAAAATCTTCAGCAATAGGCTCTTAAAATTCTCAGGTACGGGAACAAGCTAAAGAGAACCAAAAAGAATACACAAAACCTGCTTACCCTCGCTAGGTTGAGGCTTGTCACAACTTAATAAAAAAAATTGATGTACTCGTCACAAACGCTAACAACGCAACTGCATCGGAGATGATTCTTGCTTTCCTGAATTTGCCTGGCGCAACGCAAAAATCACGCATCTTCGAGACGAGATCCCTCCAACAGAAATCCCCGTTTTCGAAAATTAAAATTTAACTAAACACGAGACGACTTGGAGATTTAATTTCTGATAACCCATACTATAATCAAGTAGCAAAGATTAAAGTGACAATCGATAAGATCCTAAATTTCACAAGGAAATAATTGAAATCTAAAGTACAGTTACTAAATCGTGATAAGAAAAGTCCAACCCTTATCAATGCTAACAAGATCTATAATGAGGTAAAATTAATCAAAGATGCAAGTCGCAGCTGTGAAGGTTCAACATACTGCAATCATAAAAATTTAAATGTATATAGTCCCGCTTGCTAGCATAAATAAAATGGACTCGTCAACCCTAAATTGAATTAAAAATAGAAAAACCCACAACTACAAAAATTAATCATCATTATTAAAAAAAAACCTCTGCAACGAGAGAAAACTGTCAAGAAAAATATAAGAACACGCTGAAAGTACAGATTAAATACAACACATGTAACGGAAGCAAGAAGTGAACGTTACACACTTAAAAGCATGTAATAAACAATATATTATTAGTTCTAAATTACTAATTACGTCATGTCATTTAAAGTGTAGAAGAATCTTTACGTAGCCCGTGGCACTAACATTGTACAAAAAGTACGTCTAGAATACACAAAATTGTAAAACTAAAACTCAAATCTAGGGACTTACAGGTATGAGTTTACATAATGTTATTTAATATCTGGATTCGAGGAAAAACGCTGGAAATCTACTCTAAACACTCGTATATCCAACAGGTTATTAGTTGAAAATTACGAATTACATCAATGTGTAGGTCAGGGCAGACGCTAGCGTATTTGGTACCCGGTCATTGGAAAATTTCTGAAATAGGATGACGCATGGGGCGTAGGACCGGCGTAATGGCAACTTTCCATAAATGTGGCGGTGAGAAATTCTGCCCTTCTTTTCTATCCTGAAATCAAATGTGCAAATAAAATTCGAATATCCTAGCCTACTTTCGAAATACTGACGGAAAAATGATTTTTTTCTAAAAACAATCTTTGAAGAGCTAAAAACCTTCACAATATTTTTGGATAAGAATTTAGTCTGAAATAACACTTTACTTACTGTACATTTTGTTTTAATCAAGTACGATTCGTTTATAAGCAATAATACTATAAGAAACATTTATTATGCGTAGCTTGTAAGTGCATTTGTTTTTGCTCCACAAACTTAAGCAGTTATTAGAGGACTAGAGGTGTAATAAATCTAAAATTACAATAAAACTAAAGCATTGACGTTCACAAACTTTTTATGAGTAGGATTTAAATTTTATGACCTTTTCTTCCAGCTACAAATTTAGTGTATAAAATCTTTAGAGTTTGCACACTAACGTTCCATCGTAATATACATTTAAGTTTAGTTAGAATTTATTATTCTTTGGTGCCTTACAAAGAAATTAAATATTTGGGTATTATAAAGTTAAGAATTTATTAAATTCAAGATGAAAATTTTATAAAGTAAAAACTTTGATGTAAAAGTTAACTTTAACAAAGAGCCAACAAAGTGTAATTTGTTAAAATATAAAAGAATACAACCAAACGGTGCCAGCTACGTTCTTATATGTACAGGATAACAGAATGTATGTAACAGCTCACTGAGAGTTTGTTTATGTAACCTGGTACTAGAAATTGTCAGAGAAACTTTCTTTTTCTTCATAGATCAGTTGCCCCATTTACATTCTATAATCTCATATAAAGATCTGTTTATCAAAGTAGTTATTGGTGCAACTAGAATGAGTGTGAGTTTGAATGTAGGTCCGTGGAGGTCCGAAGAAGCTCGAACGAACGTCTAATTTGTGTTTTTGCTTGTGTTACATACAGGGTCGCTAAAAAGTATGGCAATATGCTACCCCCGCAGAAACGGTAAGTAATAGACAAATGAAATTTGGAGAACTCAAAGTAGGTACTTTTTGCCATGTTTTGGGAAGGTAGCTAAAAGCAAATCTTTAATTGTTTTTTCGTACGGCCGCCATATTGAATTCTTTTAAATGGAGCGCTCTGTATATGACCCCATATTTAAATAGAGATTTTCAATACAAGTTCAATGATATAAGGGTTGCTATACTTATCTTGAAAGGTTTTGGAGATAATCGCTTTTCTTTTGTCAAGAATTTCACTATTAACTTTTATCAAAATCGAGTTACCTGTGAAACAGCAGAGGCAATGGACCTAAAAAAAACAATGTGCAATTATTTTATAAGTAATTAAACTAAAAGAAAACCGCAAAAATTTTGCCCTTAACCTACTTATTTAAAATAATAGATCGATGCTAGAGCAAACCAAATTTATGGTGGAATAAGAGCAAATAGTGACGAATTGATATAATAACCAAGACACAATATAATTTTATAACACATGTTCAAAATGCGCTTCGTTAACTTTTTGGAAATGAAACAATATCTTTTGAAGTCGTCACGAGGAATTTTGCAAATAAACGGGGGGAATCTGCTTGCATTACGAATCCGTCCTTATAGTTAAGAAATCCTTGACAAAAGAATAGTGATTATCTATCTCCAAAACCTTTCAAGATAAGTATAGCAACCCAAATATCATTGAATTCGTCTTGAAAATCCCTATCCAAATATGGGGTTATGTACAGAATGTTTTATTTAAAAAAATTCAATATGGCGGCTGTCTTAAAAAATTAAAGATTTGTTTTTAATTCCCTTTGCAAAACATGGAAAAAATACCTACTTTAAGCTCTCCAAATTTCATTTGTTTATTACTTACCGTTTTTTCAGGAGCAGCGTGTTTCTATTCTTTTTAGCGACTCTGTATATTCCTTTCGCGATGTTTCTGGGTCGTATATGTGGCAGAATGACAGTTTGAGTACTGTAAACCGTGCTGTTTATCCATTGACAGGGCTTGTAATATCTTATTGATGCTTAATGTACTTTAAGGTTATGATTTTATAACAGTCTGACCTTCGATGTTGCCTTTTTGTTGTAAATCTGCAAATCGATTACGCTAAAAGATTGTTTTAAGAAACTTTTTATTTCCTGTAAAATATTGAAATTAAATGTTCAAACTTTTTGCTTTAAGGATAAAGACGGAGATAAGATAAGATAAGCTAGAAAACTCTCCTAATGATATAAGAAATCTATGTGTAATTATGACTAGTTTCAGTTGCTGGAAATTTAAATGATATTTTTTGAGTAATTACGAGTGTGGGGACTCGTGAGAATTAAAGGTTGCTTGCTTTGTATTGCTTTAAGAGTACAACTATAAAAATAATTTTAAAAATGTAGAATTTAGATACATTTGTTTAATAATAACAGTAACATATTTGCATTATGATCATAAAAATAAGTTTTCTTTAAAATAGGCGAATTTCAAGAATTAAATGTAACCACAACTAATTCTTGAAGAATTAACGAAACTTATGTTTGCTAATGTGTTTTGGGATTGGCAATCAAAATTGTGGCTTTGATTAGGATATTACACAGTAAAGCTTCTCTAGCACCGTTTCTTTGTTAGGCGATTAAGGGCTGTACCACACCTCCATCCTGCTGTGGAAACTTTCTTCAAGGATTCTAACACCTGCATAGCAATCTTCTAGGTTCCACTGTAAATAATAAAAACCGCTGATAATCATGTATTTGTTGTACAAAGTTGTTTCCACAAGATAATTGTGGTGATATTACACTAAAATTTGGATGCCAAATAGTTGCCCTTATTCCACTTCCATTAGCTCGTGAGATGAATCTAGCTCTGAATTATTTGAAAAAGATTCAGAGTCAGATTCTGCAAGCAAAGCAATAAAAGTAGGAATGTTTTCAAATTAAAGATCCTTCATAAGTTTTTTCCAATCAGCTGAAAGAAGTTTTTCGCAGTGATCGCAGAAATTCTGCCACATGTATGAACAACATTTTGAAAGAGAATGAAGTCATAAATTCTGGACACGACCATTGGAAGGTGCTCGAGAGTTTATGTAATTGTTGTAATAAGACTTACAATACTCCCATGCCATTTCAGTAATGAGATATTTTAAAAACTTCATGTCGTATCTCTTTCAGCAGTTTATCAATTACGTATGTCTTTTTGTCGTCCGATTGAAAAGGTTTTATTAAATCCCATAATTGCTTTTTGGAAAATTTTGAATCAAATCTGACATTGTGGTTAGTCAACCATTCCTACATTTGGCTTTTCTTGGAGAAAAAATTGAAGGCTTGTCCAATTGCACCGAATGGTACGCAGCATTGCCCATAACAACCTCACTTTTTCCACCAAGCTTATCTAAGAATCATCCAAAACAAGTGATCTTGAACGTTGAACGTATTTACTTACCCCAAAAATGTCTCCTAGCGAATTATAGAATATCTAGTGACTTTAAATTTGGATGCATTCTTCTAAAATGTTTGAAAGTTTTTAGAATTTGAAATTTTGTTTTTATTTATAATCTTTGGCATTTTAAATTATAATTGACTTTAATAGATGCAAAATATAAGAAAAGCTTGATGCCTTTTGAACAAGGCAAAACTAATCGGTACTAAGACGTTTATGCAAAATTTCTGATCATGCAACGGCGTCAAATACAGCCGCAGGTACGGCAATTTAAAAAACAAACAACATTTCCAACCTAACAAAATGAAAGCATGACTTGTTAGGACCCAGAACCATCGTGAACGGAGTATATAAGGTCTCTCCCACGACTGTAAAATCAGAAACAAAAACACACTGTAACGGAACTAGCAACATTCTAGTACATAATTATTTATGGCTTTATTATTTTACATTTCACCACTTAAAAGTTATTTCTTTCAATCCTATTAAAACGTACTATTTTTGAATTTGATTAGGCTCTTCCCCCTTGTTTTTAATGTCTATCTGGTTGTCGGCATTAAATCTTTGTTTGTTTCTTATATTAAAGGTTGTAGTGTTGCTATTAGAGAGAACTTGAAGTGGAGGTCAAGAAGAGAAATTCGGTGTGGGACACCAAACGGTAATTACCTATTAAAATGTTATTTGAATTTCCCAGGTTAATAAATTATTTTAATTTGAGTTATATGTACTGTTGTATTATTTACCAGTAAATCTCTCGAAAGCCGATTTGTAACTTTGGTAAGATTCTTAATTGAATTTCTTTCCTATCAGCATCCTCCAGAATTCCTACCATTCGTCTAAATGTGATTGTAAGAAGTCAATGGTGCCTAAAATCTATGGAAAAGAATCATGTCTACTAAAGTATACCAAATACACTGCTCCAAGAAATTAACGCACCACTTCGAAAATTTAAAGATGTTTTACAGCTGTGAACGATTATTGGAGTATCGTATGCTATTCTAAAAGTATATTATTTAATGTGTTTAGAAACCACGTATACTTCTTGACTGCAGCTGTTTTGTGGTCATATCAAATTTATTTCTGAAAGGTAGAAAATTCTAGAGTCAAAAATTTGTACTCATTTTAAGTTATTGTTGGTTGATTCGCATAATATTGTGAATTATGTAATCAGTTCTCTCTTTTATTATTATAAATTAAATGTGGAAGGAACATTGTAATACCAAGGCCTGCTTTTCATCTTTTCAATATGGCGGCTAACACAGATTTAGGATCTGCTATAACTTTTCGCATGTTACTCGGAAAAACCACTACATTACAAGTCTTTGAAAAAAGAAATCATTACCATTCTTTGCACGTTCTATTCTATTAAAATTCCTGGACTAAACGTATTTGTCTTTGATACCAAAGAATTTTGAAAGTCTTAATAACATCAGTTTTGCTACATATTAAATGTCGGATAAAACTGTTGCTTAATTAGAACACCATTTTCTAAATCCTCCATGTTGTAAATCTTCTGATTCTTTTATGAAATTGGATCCGGTCAATAGATCGTTCATCCTTTTTGATAATGTCTGCATTCTTGAATGTCTTGCACATCTAGCCATTTCTTGTAAACTTGGTACTGCTAAAAAAGGTGATAAACTCAATCCGTATGTACCTGCCAATAATCTGTAAGTTTTAATATTTTCATTTCGTGAATGTCACCATAAGAGTATTTGTAGATCAATGTTCATAAATATTAATTATATCGTTTGTTAATATATACTTATAACATTGAAGCCGTATTAACATTGAGAACACTGTCTTGCATGGTAAGGAGGGGGACTTCAACCCCTCTAAAATCTTTAAAGCAAAAAAGGTTCAAGTGGCACATCATTAGAAAGGTCTTTCAATTCTCCATATTACCCCGTCTGAACTTTTAAATTCTATCGATTTGTTTGGAAGATACAGGGTGATATTAAATTAAAGTGACATTTGTTTCATTTTGTTTAATTTGACAATTACAAACTGTTAACCAATGGTACAATCTTTGTTAAAATGTGTCTAGAAAAATAACATAACATAAATTAACACAATAAATGATCAAATTTTTGACCAAGAACTTCCATACAATGATAAAGATTATGTTCGAAACGTTGTCGCACATTCGTTAACAATACTTTGGCGTAAATCTCCTAATGAAGCTGGTTGCGTCGCATAAACTTTACTTTTTAAGTGACTTCATAGAAAGAAGTTTACCGGGGACCTAAGAAGCCATTCAATCGGGCCTCTCTGTCCAATCCAACGACCTGGAAAGGTTCTATTTATCCAAATACTCACGAAC
>VTPC01008389.1:18561-48130 GCA_011009095.1 Ignelater luminosus
AAAAATATTAAAATCTTACTGTTAGTGACTTTTTTCTGTAAAATTCCGAAGAACCAAAAACTTCAATAATCATTATGATACATAAATAAAAATTGGTTGATTTTATGGAATTGAGTTAAGTATAGAAGCGATAATTAGTAGTATCTTCCATAATGTTTTCTATTCAAATGACTAAATAATAATAAGGGATTAAAATGTTGCTTGCGAGACTGGAGTCTAATTGCTCGTGACATAAATTATGCTATTATCTTTTTACTGTCTTAATACATTTCAACAACCCTGCCTGTTAAACATATCACAATTTCTTTGATCTCCTCAACTTCAGATTTAAGAAAGGAGAGTTGAAAATGTCCAGGGGGTAGCTTACGATGGCATTTATTGTTCATTGTGCTACTACACCTGCGTTAGCTCAAAGAAAATAGGCATGTCTGGCAAATTTTCATTCTTGCACTACAATGGTTTTACAACAACCGTAAATCTCCTTAACTTTTACTTTTTATTCCGAAGGCGAGAATACAAAGAACACTTTCCTTTTTCTAACCAGAGGCGGCTTCAGTATTTAATATTTTGGAAAATTGTGAAAATTCACGGAGCCACTTCGTTTCTTCATTTTTTGTCTTCTTTTAGCCTCACTTATCACCTATTAAAAGGATACCCTTTATTTCAGAATCACCCTGTATACCGTTAATTTTATTTCGTATTTAATTTAATAGCGAATCGTCTCCGTTCCGCTTGTTCAACGCACGTGTCCGGTACTTTTAGATAACAAATTTCGTAGCTTCGATTTATCCTGTTTTCCACACAGTAACTAATAAATTGATTCTATTTATATTTGCACTATACACTAAATCACCACTTTGCGATCGTTTTGTTGTTGTTTCTGTTTTGACTGGTTTTACTAAGGTTTTGGTTTCGCGATTGTAGTCTTGATTAGGTTCGTTTTTACGAGTTACTTATTGCTACACACACCGCGAACGGTTGCTCTTAATGCCCGTACCGTAACAACCAAGTTCGAGTTATCAAGTTATCAAAAACTATGGTTTACAAATGGTTTGCAGAATTTAAGCGTGGAAGACCAACGTTTGATGACGATGCTCGAGAATGTCGTCCATGCAGCTCTGTTGTCGCAAAAAACATCAATGCTGTGCGTGAAATGATTAAAGCAGATTGGCATGTGGCATACAGTGAGGCATCTTTAGACATTGCAGCGAAACAAATACATACGATTTTGTACGATCATTTGAATGTAAGGAAACTTTTCAGTCGTTGGGGCCTTCACAATTTGACAGACACGTGTCAATTGGTGCAAGGAAATGCTCGAAAAATTCGACCATGGTCGTTCATATTCTGTGTATTACATCCTAACAGGTGACGAAACATGGATATATTCCTATGAGCCTGGAACTAAACAGCAATCGACTGTGTGTGTATTTCAAAGTGAACCAAAACCAACAAAGCGTTTCGAAAAAAAATTGATTGCTTGTTTCTTGGGAAAAACGAGTCACGTTGCAATTGTCGAGTTAGACGATCGAAGAATAAATTAATGCTGACTAGTATACTTCAATTTGTTTGCCGGAAGTTATTGCTGAAACTACAAGAAAGAACTTTCAGACTGGAGACTTTTTGACCAGTGAAAACATCACATTAATGAGTCATTGCCCATATTTACCTGATCTATCGCCCAATAACTTCTTCTTGTTTCCAAAAATCAAAAATAAAGTGCGTGGTGAGCGTTTTTCATCGCCTGAAAAGGCCGTTGAAGATTTAAATCACTTGTTTCGGAAATACCTCGTTCAGAGTGAAGAAAATGAAGATTGGTTTCATCGAATGCAAAAGTGTATAGATGTTAAAGGTAAATATTTTAAGAAGCAATAAAGCGATTTACATGACGTAATGTGTGTTTTGTTTTACTTTTTCCACGAATTTTCGGAGTGTCCCTCGTATTAATGACTTTTAGACCGTTTTGAAATTATTGATCTACTCCAATAATTAAAGAGATAAAGTACTAGCTAAAACAAATTATAGAAATATTATACAACGGTTTATGATGAGCACCAAAAGTTGAATTCGATTTAATCAGTGCCATGGAATTATCTGGCTTGGATAATTTGTTTTCTTAAAATTGCCAGACTTACTTTACAGTATTTTCTTCACTGGTCTCAAAAATAAACAAATTATATTTTTTTGAGTTTAGACTTTAGATGTTATATCGCATCATAACTTTTCGAAGATCGTCACAGCTCTTCGCTTTAGAAGTCTTACTGATTATCTTATGCCATTATAGCGCATCTTTTCCTAACATCTTGGACTATTATGTAGTGCTGAAGTTACTTTGTATTAAAATATAGAAGAATCCATCGAGCCATTAGCAGCGTTGAAAGCGTATATCTGTAGGACTTCGATCTGCGATATTTTGATATCATCAAAAATATGAAAAATAGACGATGACCAATAAATCACGTGAATTTGACGTCACTGGGATTTTACTGCTAAAATTAGACAAGTTCTACTATTATCGTTCAGATGACTATAATATGTACCTACCTCACGCAGACAAAACTATCCACAGGCTATTATAGTTTGCTGAAAATAAAAAACTGATGTAAATGGTAAAGCATGTTACCTGTAAATAATGTAACCAATTTCTATCAGACGGCTTTGTTTACATCCGAGCTACATTAAGTTTTTATAACATTGATTGAACTCTTTTTCCGTGCAATTTAAAGATATGAATAATAGATTTCAGTTATATCTTTTAAAAATCAAAGTAATAATCCGTCTGGAAATCATCCGGAACTAACTTAATGCAGATTCGGTATTACACGGCCTTACTTATTCGTCCATAAAATTAAATTTGTTTCATTGGCGAATCGGAATTTGCCATAAAAAGAGCATGAAAAATTGCTAGTAACGATTTATGGAGAGTTTTACCTTATCTATTTATTTTTTCACACACAAAACAAGTACAAATCTCTGTGATTTGGAATGTCCTCGTGGAAGCGTAAAGAAACTTACTTTAAACCAAACGGAAAGAATTGGGATTAAACATCTATTTTTACGGAAATGAACGTGAATTTAAAAATGGGAAACGTAATTTCCTGTCCCTATTATTAAATTTCATTTTTATACGACAGTCAAATGGGCCGGAATATGAGACATTTTCGTATACAAGAGTGAACGTATTATACGACATTACATTTTCCAGGACCTTTAACGAATCGCTTTTATGTTCTTGTTGTTGTTTATAACAGTAAAATGAATTTTCAAAATGCGATATGCGCGCAAACGCTAATCTCGTACCCTTTTTTAACCCTTGTTACTGTATGAATTATTTCTAAATTTTACGTGATACGCATAATAAAGCGCATCGTCGTCAGATTAAATTACATTTGAATATCTAAATTATGTTTGGACGTTTTAAATTAAATTGACTTTGCAAATGAAATTTTAATCAACATTCTCATAATATCACTTTAGCGATAACACAATATAGTATAAATCATTTCCTTCAGATCGTTTAAAATCTACCAGTTCGTTAGCTCTTTTTCAAACGCTTCGATTATTTTGTTGTCGACAATTTTTACTGCCGATTTTAAAGAAATGTGTTGGCAAAGTTTAACCGACCGTTCTAAAAAGTTAGTTTAATATTTTATTATGTCTGCAGACTAACGATAAGGAAACTTTTATCCCTTTATATGTGCTGCCTATTGAAAATGTTAGGAGATTTTAATTTCTATTCTATTTGACTAGAAGCAGCAATTCGGCGGGATAAGCACTTCTTTCTTAAGAAAAATGTGTTTAGAAGCAACCGTAATATTTGAGGGACATTTGATAAAAGGAGGGCAGTTTCGTTAACAGAGAATAATGCATCTTAGCGAAAATAAAATCATGAAAGTTTGTCTTTTTGTACCTGATCGATTTATTTATGGACATGATAAAATATAAATCTGTCGCTTTTGTATAAAGACGACTCCGTTGGAAAAATCCTATATATGCAAAAATAGAGAACTCACAGGATCAAATAGGGAGAATAAACAGGACTGCAAGAGTGTCAAAATTAATTATCTCACAAAACCTGCTACAATTTCAAAACTGAATGATCTTGGGAATTTTTTTAGCTAAAAAGCTAATGTTGTAGGAGTTAGGTTTTGCAGGTACAACGAAACCATAAAACACAAGCAGCAGGAGATGAAAGAGGCTTAGACAATGCATTTAATTGGAAATCAGCTTGGCCTTATGGTATACCTAAAGTCATATCGTTACTTAAAGTCGGAAACTTTACGTAAATATTCGAAACCCTTAAGCTGCATTTTTACCAACTTACCTCACAAAAGACAGTGGTTACTTTATGATGCTGAAACTTCTAGAAATTACCAGTCTACTATTTGTCTTATCAGTAATATCGTAACAAAAAAGTTATCTAAGAGTACATCTGTTAAGAATAATGTCATCAATTAGCATTGCGAGGACAATTACACGATAGCTTTTTGTCATCTTGACAATACCAGAACAGACTAGATGTTGAACAAAAAAAAAGCAATTTTGAAGGACACAAACATATTTATTGAAAATGAACTGACAGTTAAAGAAAATATTATACAGAACAAAATTGAAGAAATAGCAAAAGAAGAAAAACAAAATGGTAACTTATCAAAATAGGATATCAAAAATTATATATAAATAAAGTCAAATATGAATGGAACGCAGAAGAAAACACGCTTGTATGTCAAGATAATAATCGAGACGTACATTCAAAAAACTAGACCATGACAATGAGGCAAAGGGAATGTCCAGCCCTTTCGCCCAAACAATTAATAGCGAGACACCGAAGACAAATAAGGCAATGTCAACCGGAAAAAGCAATAAGGAAAAACAAATACTTAAGATAGTAACATGGAATATACAAGGGCTTAATAAAGAAGGAAAACTTAAAGAATCAGTACAAGAACTACACAAGTATGATATAGATATTTTAGCTGTACAAGAGATAAACGCAAAAGGAACGGCGATAACAAGTTTCAAAAAATATATATGGTGCATTGGGGGTGGTGTACGGAATAAACTGGGTACAGGCTTTATAATAAAAGAGAAACTCAAAAATAAAATAGTAGATTATAGGATAATAAATGAAAGACTAAGTGTGATTCGAATAAAAGGAAAATGTAGAAAATTGACAATCCTAAATGTACATGCATTCACGGAAGAAACAGGCGAAGACACAAAACAAACATTTTATGATACAATAGAAGAATCACCGAATAATGTAGCAAGCTTTGATATGAAAATTATTATTATAGGCGACTTCAATGCCAAAATTGGTAAAGAAGAAAGAAATTATGAAATAGCTGGAAAAGAAAGCTTGCGTAGAAAATCAAATAAAAATGGACAAAGACTAATAGATCTAGCACCAGGAAACAGAATGATTATTAAGACCATACATTTAAAACACAAAGACATCCACAAACAAACCTGGATAAGTCCTGACAAAAAAACTCTGAACCAAATTTATCATTTATTGATAGAAAAAAAAAACATGCAAAATGTGTCCTAAATGCAAGAACATACAGAGGAGCTGACATAAGATCAGACCATATGCTGGTAATAACAAAAAGTAAACAAGAGATACCAATCATAATAAACAAAAGAAACAATAAACTAAAAAAATGGAATATTGAAGCCTTAAAAAAAGATGAAAATAAAGAAAAATACAATGAAAATGCAAAAAAAATAATAATTACAAAAGAAAAATCAACAAACGTTAATAAAGAGTGGGACAGCATAAAAACCGCAATAGAAGCAAGTACAGAATTTACTAGAACCAATAAAACGTAAAAAAAGAAAAGACTGGTTTGATGATAAATGCAGAAAAGTAGTTCAAGAAAGGAAACAAACAAGAATGAAAATGTTAGAAGACAATACAAGAGAAAGAATAGAACAGTATAAGCAAATACGAAATAGCGCACAAACTAAAATCAAAAATAAGAAAAGAGAAGCACAAAAAGCTAAATTAGAAGAAATAGAAGAACACTATAGAAATAGAAATACAAAACTATTTTAAAAGAACTTAAAAGAAGAAAAGAAAGGTTTCCAACCACAAACAGTTGCCCTGAAAAACCATCAGGGAGAGATTTGTGTAGATACCACAAGTATGCTAAATATATGGGAAAACAGAAAATGAACAATTGCATCAAAATAACCAAGATAAACAAAAATTAGAAGAACCAACAAAAAAGAAATAATAGAAATAATAAAGAAATCAAAAAACAATAAAAGTCCAGGTGAAGTGGGCATCACAATAGAGCAAATAAAATATAGCAGCGAAGAAATATTTGATCGAATATACAACCTAATAAAGCAGATCTGGAAAGAAAAATGTATGCCTAAAGAATGGAGTCAATCATTAATACACCCAATACATAAAAAACAAAGCACACAAAACCCAGAAAATTACAGACCAATATCACTCCTAAATGTAACCTATAAGTTGTTGGCAAAAGTAATAAATAAAAGAACACAGGAAGATATAGAGAAAAAATAGGACAATACCAAGCGGGTTTTAGAAATGGAAAGTATCCTATAGTTGCACTAAGACAGATACAGGAAAGAAAAATGTTCCAATGCATGCATTATTTCTCGATTTTAAACAAGCCTTTGATAAAATTAACAGAAAAAATATATTCGAAGCTATGCAAAGTTTAAATATCCCAACAGAACTCATACAACTAGTGAAAATGACATTAAAAGAAACAACAAAAAAAATATCATATCAACTTTCATTTGCTTTTACAAGTAACTCAGAAGTAAAACAAAGAGATCCGCTATCAGCAACCCTCTTTAACATAATCTTACAGAATATAATAAGAAAAAGTAATATCAAAACAAACAACAATATACTAAAAAACTCATATCAACTGTTAGCCTACGCAGATGATGTAGTAATACTTACAAGAACCAAAGAAGAACGAAAGGAAATTCTAAAAAGGTTTGAAAAACAAGCCAAAGAAGCAGTACTAGAAATAAACCAACAGAAATCAACCTACACGATTCTGAGAAACAAAGATCAAAATGAAAATCTTAAACTGATATTAAAAAGTGGAAACAATATAAAATACAGTTTTAACATAGTAAATGGTGTTGTGTACCTAGGGACAGAAATAACAAGTAGGAGAGAGTGTAGTAGTGAAATAAAAAGAAGAATTACAGCAGGCGAAAGAAGTGCGGGATCCCTAAATAAAGTGCTGAATGCAAAAATATATCAAGAAAAACAAAAATGCACATATATAAAACAATAATTAGACCAACAGTTCTATATGGCTGTGAAACATGGACAATAACAGAAGAAAGTAGAAATAGATTAGACATATGGGAAAGAAAAATTCTGAGGAGAATTTATGGAAGAATAAAAGAAAATGACACCTGGAGACAAACAACTAATAACGAACTAAAAGAAATATTTATTATATTATACAGTGTGTCCGAAAAGTATGGAATATCCTATATATCTCAGTCAATATGCATTTTATGGAAAAATGTTTCCTATAAAAATTGTTTAGTGTTTAGGTTTACATTACAGGGCAATACCAAATAACTATTTAAAAAAAAACAAAAGCGCAACGAATAATGCTTCAATTTTTCTTAATGGGAAGGTATCCCTTTATTGTACTCATTTGATAGAGAATGTTTTTCTCTTTTCAATGATGTAAAACTTTGATACACTTGCATAAGTAAATTTTTATTAAAACGCAAAAACTTGTTTTGAATAACGCTTAAAAGTTTATTTATTCATCTGTTACCTTTTTAGACGCGGTCTTTTAAATTTTCAATATCATCTAGTCACATTATGGTCGGTGTGATACACTTTTGTTTGTTGCAACAATTGAATGCGTCATAGAAATGTCAATTAATAACCGAACTGAAGCAAAAAGTTACTTGTTTAATTAATTTAAGCATTTTGATTAAAGTGAGGATAACAAAGTTACAAAAATACGACTTGCTATGGAACATTTATCAGAAAAACATCGTATCGAAATTTTAATGATGCTGGAATATGGAGACAGAAGGAGAACACAGGAGGAAGTTTGTAATTTGTTTAATAACGTGCACCCCGAATATCATATTTCTCAGTCTACTGTAAGTAAAATTTTGTATAAATTTCATGAGACGGGTTCTGTCAAAGATCGTCCAAAAACGGGCACACCTAAAGCTGTAAATAATGAACAACGTGAGAATATAATGTTGGCTGTCGTGAAAAATCCACACGTTTTTGTTCGACAAATTGCTCGTGAACATACTTTGAAAAAATCCACTGCACACGAAGTTCTAAGAAAGGAGAAGTGGCATCCGTATAAACGTTGTATAGTTCAAGAATTATTAGAAGATGATTTAGATCGAAGATTGCAATTTTGCGAAGAAATAACACAAAGGCTTCAGGAAAATGCAAATTTTCATAAAAATATCCTCTTTACTGATGAGGCAACGTTTTGTTTGAATGATACCATTAACAAACAAAACACGCGCTACTGATCTTCGCTAAATCCTGCCGGGTATGTAGAAGAGCACACTCAATATCAGCAGAAAGTCAATGTCTGGGCAGGAATTATTGGATTATTAAATATTTAGTTTTAAATTTAAATGAGTTTGAACTTCAAATATTCTTTAAATGACCAAGTATTGGTGCGTTTACCCTACCTGCATAATTATCTTTTTATGAAAAATCCTTCATAGTGGAGAGTTAAATTTAATAAAATTGAAAAGATAACTAAAAAGCTCTTGTTGAACAGCTACATCAGCATTGTTTGGGCCTTATCTAATTCTTGTTTTTAAAAATATCTTCAATTTTGTCATTTTTTAATTTTTCAATTTTATATATAATTATCTTTAAATATTTAAGTTTCTAAGTAGTTTCATTATCTATCCAATACTACGCCACTGGAAGACTACATAATTCTTTATTACAACAGAGCTGCCAACAATGCAAGATGTGTTGCCTAACCAACAGTAAATTTCGTGGTCACGTGGCTTCCTCGTATTGATGATGTCCCTGTATAGCACGGGTTATACTGTTATATCGAAATCATAAGTTTTGGTCACAACAGTATAAGTAGACTTATACTCTCTTTACCGACTTGAAGTTCTTATTTTTGCACTGTTACTAAGAATACCAGTACATTACCGTCTATAGGAAAAGAAATAACTTATACTAGCAGAACCAACCTATAGCCAATCTAGTTTTCTGTAGAAAATTCGACTTATACTGTTTCTCGCTTCTACTACAGATGGATAAATGTGTAACTACTATCTTTGCATGTAAAAAAACTGTCCACTAGCAATAACTTACAATCTGCTATGTTACAGTCCACTGTAAAAGCTAAATAGCCACCAAAGGCGACCGACTATTGGACGAATTAAGTAATATATGATTTTCTATCCATGGTATTATTGCCCCAATAGCATTCCACATTGCCACATTAAAGATCATTATTACCATTGAAGATTAATCCAACATTGATAGTTTCTTTTAAATAACACAACACTTCCTTTGCTGCAATCCAGTGCTCTTTAGCGTGTTAATCTTTGAACTACTCCAATAGCAAAAGCTAGATCGGGTCTGGCACATATAGCCAAATACATTAATAAGCCAACCAATTTCCTGTATAATTGACTATCGTTTAGTTCCATCAACTAGAGGGGTTAATATTGGATTTGCATCGAGAATTCTAAATCTATTCAAGAACTCTTAAGACACTTATCTTGGCTCATGACAATTTTGCCATTTCCTTGATTAAACTTAATTTCTAAGCAGTATTTAACTTTTTCCATGTCTTTTATTTTCAAGTTTTGACTTAGAAAGTTTTTAAATTTTCTAACAGTATTATCATGACGTCGCACGGGCTATTAAAATTTCATCGACATACACATATAATTAATAGCGCATATTGACCATTACCAATGTCATAAAAACATGGAACGAATTTCGATTGCTGCATTCCAAATTCTTTACTTCGTCCAATTGACGTCCCGACTGTTTTAATCCATAAAACGACTTTTTCAGATGACGGATTTTATTGCCCTTTTTCAATCTCTTTAACGTATCCAGAGCCTTCCATTCTGTTTTCATTATTTCTTGGTTCATTGTGATACTTTGAGATTTGCATAAAAACATCTTTCTTTGACGCGGCATTCAAATAAGCAGTAGTTACATCGATTTGATTAATTTTCATATTAAATATCGATGCCAAGAGTATCATTAATCGTTTTGATCTTAAACGCACTACAAATGAAAATGTTTCATGAAAATCAATACCTGGTTGGGCAAAACCACGTGCTACTATACGTGTCTTTTCTTTCTTCGAGTTCCCATCTTCATTATGTTTCAAACATAACACAAAGGTCCACTAATTATATTTTTGTCATCAGGACGATCAACAGTTTCCCATGTCTTACATTTTATGATCGATTTTACCACTAAAGATGTTGCTTGATACCATTTATTCATTTCTGGAGTGGTCGTAGCGCCTTTAATGAAACTTTTGCAGCGTAAGCATATTCTCTTTGAGAAACATTATCTTTTTTATTGATTAAATTAGCAGTATTGCACAGTTTTCTAGGTCTTCCGCTTAATCCAGTACGCTTTAAAGTGCCTACCAGATCATTTTCTTGACTTTACCCCATCTTCTTCTTCACTTAAATTAGCTTTGTTGAAATTTACTTCTTTGCCTAGCTCCTCTTCATTACTAGGTTTGTTTTACTCTGCTTCTATAAATATTTGATGATTAGTATACGTTTGCCGTTTTTGTCTATAATTACTGTTCCGTATGTTCCAAATATAACTTTCAACCCTGTATCTGTAACTTTATTAACTGACATCAGGTTTATTTAAATTAACATTTATAAAATTCCTAATATTGTCAAATTGTAATTTTTTCTTTTCTTGTACACTAATTCCTGTAGACTCCTTTTGCTAAACTAAGTCGTTTCTGATTAGCATTATTTAATTCAGTAATTCTAAATTATTGCAAAGATGGGATGTTCAGCCGCTATCTACCAGGTGTATACCTATGAAATGAGACTTTCAGCTATTAGACCACAGATGTCGCTAGGAGTATTTTTAAACTGTCCCAAATGTCTTATGTTTTTCGTCTGTCATCTGTCAACAATATTCAATTCATTGTTTGTGATGTTTCATACAACAACGCATTTTTTTCGCTCTTAAAAATGTCGAATTTCGTGCCTTCAAACTACGATTTGCGGACATCGTTGATTTTCTGTTATCAATTGAAGAAAAACGCTTCTCAAGCTCATCAAATGCTTATAGAAGCTTACGGTGGACATGCTCTAAGCAGAGCACAGTGCTTCAGGTGGTTTGAAAAATTCCGAAGTGGTGATTTTAGCGTGGAGAACGAGGAACGTGGCCGGCCACCGAAAAAGTTTGAGGACACCGAATTGCAAGCATTGTTGAATGAAGATGATGGTCAAACGCAAGAAATGATGGCAGAGCAGTTGGGAGTGACCCAAAAAACCATTTGCAAACGTTTGAAAGACATGGGCATGATTTTAAAGGTCGGAAGATGGGTGCCGCATGAACTGACTGAAAGGCAGCAAGAGAACCGAAAAACCACTCGTGAAATGCTGCTCTCTCGGTTCAAAAGGAAGTCTTTTTTGCATCGAATCGTTACGGGTGTATTTCTCCAATCCCAAGCGTAAACGATCGTATGGTCCGCCCGGTCAGAAGCCAAAATCAACGGCCAAACCAAATCGCTTCGGCCGCAAGGCAATGCTGTGTGTTTTCTGGGATCAGCATGGTATGATTTGGTACGAGCTATTAAAACCAGGTGAAACAGTTGACGGTGCACGCTACCAACGACAATTGGCCGATTTGAACAGCGCTATACACCGAAAACGCCCAGAATATGCCGATCGGCGTCACAAAGTAATTTTTCTTGATGACAATGCACCACCACATCGAACAAGAGCGACCCGGGAATTGGTGGAGACGTACGATTGGGAACCGCTGGTGCATGCGGCTTACTCACCAGACTTGGCGCCTTCCGATTATCATTTGTTTGCATCGATGGGCCACGCACTTTCCGAGCAGCGCTTCAATTCTCACGAAGAAGCCAAAAAATGGCTCGATGATTGGTTTGCGGCCAAAGACGGCCAATTTTTTTGGCGCGGCATTCACAAATTGCCTGAGAGATGGGTAAAATGTGTCGCTAGAGATGGCTATTATTTTGAAGATTAAATTTGTAACCATTTTTTGTTAATAAACGTTTAAAATTGAAAAAAAAGTCTCATTTCATAGGTATACACCTATGTAAACATCACCACGACTCTCTATCTATGATTTCACTATTCATTTTATTTAAAGGTTTTACAGATGTAAATAAGGTTAAATCGTTCTATTGTCATTACCACATTGCACATTAAACTTCTTAAATCTTCTGTTTACTTTATTCATAATCGCATTTGCACCTTGAATCAAATCTCGACTATCAGAACTTCTTCGTACGTCACCTTCTTCAATTACTTTAATTCTTAAGTTTTCTAGTATGAGATATTCATCTCTTGACTCAATTTCACATAACTTCG
This sequence comes from Ignelater luminosus, assembly GCA_011009095.1. Lineage (NCBI taxonomy): Eukaryota > Metazoa > Arthropoda > Insecta > Coleoptera > Elateridae > Ignelater > Ignelater luminosus. Next base: position 31,150 of record VTPC01008389.1, read on the forward strand.
TGGCCAACTATATAACAACACCATTGACAATAAGTTTGGGTTAATGTCAACCTCTATTTTGTCTAGCTGATCACATTGAAAAATTTACGCCAGTGCTCTCTTATATCTCCCCCTTCTTGCATGCGACTCAATATTAGTTGCTTTAATAAGGCTGATTTCCTTGCTGGTCCTTTCTATGCGTATATCTTTTTAAATTTTAACCAGATTTCTCTGGATGTCTCAAGTTCAGATGAGCGCATTGACAAAATAACATCCGACTTGGCCTTTTCGTCATTCTCATGCCAAATCTCTGAGGCTTTTGTATAATCTTCTTTCTTTTCATCTTTGCCATCAACTGTTGGTTTTGGTTTGGCACCACTTACATCAGGGGGGCGGCAACTACAGCGATCTCGTCGTGTTCATACTCAATCTCATTAATCAGTGCAGCATTATGAAAGTCGTTTACTTGTTATGACAATATCTTTTGCTTTATGTACATTTATTGCATACATTGTCTCGCAATTATTATTTTTCAATTCTTTCATAATAACGCCATCTATTGGCATTTATCGGAATTAAGATGCGAAAGGTCTGCAGGTTCAAACCACCTTAACAAAATTAGGTACAATGAATGACTGAAGCTCGGTTGCACAAAAATAATTTGATCATTGCTCAAGTTGATCAATTGATTAACCGATCTGATTGGATAAGTCTGAATATTTCACTACTTCTGATTGGTTAATCAATTGATCAAGTGGTTGATTAAACGATCAAGCAGTTAACAAAGCTTTGTGCAACCCGGCCTGAGAATGCTAGCGTTTGACATTGACATTGATTTTTGAAAATTCTACGTCATAAACATGTAATGATAATAAATTGTTTGACTTTGTAAAGTATTTCTTTACATTTCAACGCACCCATATGTAACAAAACTAAAAGTTCTTTGTACAAGCCCACTCAGGAACAGAGGATGGGAGTGGGGGCGGCACAGTCGGTTTTGTACACGGGCGTTCACTTGACTAGCGGCGGGCTTGACTTACATATTTCCATAAACCATTTTTAACTAATATCGCATTCATTTGAAGCCCCTTGTATCGTAACTATCTTTTGATAGTAATTCCATGCGAATTGCATCAATTGAATTTATTTTTATATACAAATCCAATTATCAACAAAATTAACTTTTACTGAAATGTGCTGCCCGGGCCCATAACCTCTTAAAACTTGAGTAATTCTTTATCTTTAAATAGAGCAAATTATAAATGTAAAATTAATAACTATCCAGAAATGTATGGAAACGATACAAAAATAATATTTTGAGTACAAAGAAGTGGACACTTGTCATCTTTCCGGATCGCGGTAATGTTTTTGGGCCAAAATGGGCGTCCGGAGTTGGTAGTGCGGGTAGGTTGCGAGACCGGAGGCTTAGAAACTTCAGTTAGGGTAACGAACTTGACCTTAGTAGTGATGCAAGTAGAGAAAGTAGTAAAGGAAATTCCGTAGTACAGTGTAGCAGGCTTGAAGCTAGATGTCCTAGTAAATTGGTGACAAAATTGACAGCGAAACAGGGTCCGTTGGATTAGTTGCAGAATTGCGGCGTAGAACTCTGACCCGTATAGCTTCTGGAGTATCGATTTCTAGGATTCATACTTCATTGGTAATCGATGATGGGTGGTGGTGGTATGGAGAGAATCCAGATAGCGACGAAGCTTTACTTGCAAAATAATGGTTAGATGACCTGATAAATGATGCCTTGAAAAGGTAATCTAAGAGTCAAACTATTTCAAACAGAATTGACACATAACAAAGAAGCAATGGGAAGTATTGCAGTACCATCAGTTTTGGAATATAGTTTCGTAGTTGCTACATTCTAGAAAGATAGGTATGGAAAGGGAAGTGACCAGATGGATGGGGGCTGAGGAAAATAGAACAGAGGGGATACAACAATTTTCTTTTGAGATCTTTGCAACGAAAACAAGACAGTTAAATCTGTCATGATGGACTTACCCTACACTTAATGGGGTATCTTTCCTAAAATAGTTTAAGTTTGAAATCTGTAAACAGGAAAGCAATGTGGCTGACAACCTGATAACAAGTGCCTCTTGTCGCCATTTATATTAAAGTAAACAATTCTAAAGCTAATAGGGTAAATAAAAAGGTTCAATAAAAAGACTAAGGGGGCTGTTATAAGAGAAACACTAAAAGTAAAACATCAGTACGTGTTTTATTTTAGCAATAACAAGGAATCTCAGAAATTATGAGCTTCTTACGACAAGCTCTAATGTGTTCTACTATATTATAACATTATTATTCTTTTTTGTGAATCGTCTTATATATTTTCACAACTTCGTAAGAACCATGTTAGAATTCATTTAATTTTGTTTCATCAATTTCTAAACTTCGACAGAAAAAACCATCTTAATTGGAGAATTTCAATTAATTCAACCCATCAAAATTTTAGGTCTTAATAGTTTAGTGAAAAGCACAAGCATGTTTCGTTAATAACAAGATAATTCATCTTTGTCTTTACTTTTTCAGTTCTGCTATCCCAAAATTCAACTTCACTTGATTGATGAAGAATTACGTGTAGTGACATCCCAACATAAAATCCTCTCTCTCTATTTCCACAAAATGGAGTGTCCAAGTAAAATTTTAACACATAAACACGCCCATTCATATAATGACCGTGTTTACTTTGAGAGTAATAATTTTTATACGAGCTTCTATAACGCGGCGAATCTTCCAATTATATTTTTATTCACCTTTTTTTGCCCGCTCGTAAACGACACGTATGTATTATATTATTAGACAATTTTACAAGGATCTATATATACGAAAGGACTCCTCCCATTTTTCTTTAACACACGTAAAAGAACGAACACATAATCAATTTTCGGAATACGTACACGAACTCTCGATCATCGTCAATGATGGATGATGACAAGTGACAGAAAGAAAGTAGATAACAAGACGGCAAAAAATGACGCATTATTATACGACAGTACATCTCTGCCATCGACAGATACCTTTAACTATCATCACATTTTCAACGAGCAGACCATAAATCATAGTATAATCAAAATTGCAGGAAGAAATATTAATGCATTAGAAAATTACACGTCCCTTTTTTCGGCAGGCTTTTTACCATAATGTTTCCATTCAAATGTAATTAATTATAAATGAAAACTGACACTTTAAATAGAGGAACAATCTTTTCATTCAAAGCGGGGGATTATTTTCTCTTTACCCATGAAAACTCCGTTTGACTTCTTGTAAGTAGCAATCCGCGATAATGATTATTTCCTCGCGAAATACGCTTAGAATGAAAAACGGAGTTTTGCTTGAAAGACGTAATAAAAGCAGAAAGGAGACAATGAATGCACCGCAAACAAGTGGATTAGCGGGCACGTTAAATGACTCCTTGATATCTTCCACTGCATCAACTGCAATGCACCACTCTTCTGTTTAACAAGAGTTTGAATATATTTAGAGTTTACAAAAAATAAAAAAGCTACAGCTGGAAGGGAAATATTGTTTTAAAAGCTTCTAACTTATTTTAATAACTTTAGTTCAACTGACGTAGCTTAAAATCTAATTTAACGAATTCTAATTTCGTTGACAATTTTTGACAAATATATAGAGTGGACTTCATTCAAGAGACAACTAAAATTGATCAAGATTGCATAATAAATTTAGTATGGATAAATAACAATAATAATAAAACAAAACAGGATCAAACAAAATAAAATGCGAAAAAACAATAAACAAAAATTATTTAATTAATTTTTGTACCAAACATTCTAGCAAATTTATAAACATGTGGCGTACTACAAATTAAATTAATCAATTAGTGATAGAAAACACAATCGCACTGTTAACACGACTGTTTGTATTTAATTACTATTCCTTTGCTTCAATGTGATTGAAATTTATTCTAGGGCAGCAATTCGATTTTGGTGGTATACTAATTAAATTTGCATTTTGTACGCTTAACGTTCATAGAAATAAAAACTGAATAATAAAACAATCCAGATTTCATGCTCAATTTTTTACTACACATTCTCTACTATAACATCTGTTGCTTAAACGCAAATGTTACGTTGCCATATTTGCTCAGGGCATTCGACAGGTGACAGATAATAAAATATACTCACAGTTTCGTATTAAATTAATTTGTCTTAAATTCAATTGGAATGTAACATTTATTTTTTATCATCAAGGTTTGATACTCCTTCTTTATTACAATATCCTTGACACCCTTTAGTCCTAACACACCCTTAATCTCTATTCTTTGAGAAATTCAAATAGCAAGCTGTGTTACAAAAAGTAATAGAAATGACTATCCGTAAGCTTCCTCTGTTTGTTCTTTATTTTTTCCTCTTTAGAACCTACCCAAGTAGCACAGCTTATTGTGCCAATATTTTTGTGGTATATTGGCGTTAAGTGTTAAATGTAACGCTTTTTTATAGAAGTAAAACGTTGGCAACCAAGATCTGCCAATTGTAAAACTACAAGGTAAGAGATACATCTCCATCTAATAAAGGAAACATATTTAGCTGCACTTATTGGTAATATATTGGCTGCCAATGTTAATTTAATACAAAAGTGGTAGTTTAGAAAGATATCTTAAAGCATCCTGGGGTTTACATCTTGCCAACTTATTGGTAATATATTGGATTCCAAGGTTAGTTTAATATAAGAGTGTTAGTTTGGGAAGATGTCTTTTAAGTATTCTTGGGTTTACATATGTTCAGTTTGTCGATAATATATTTCTCATCAGCGTATATCCAACATGAAATTACCATGACTGGCATATATGTGTCACCGATGTCGAACATCTATATCGTACTTATATTGATAATACAATGATTGCCAACCTACCTGCAATATACGACTCGTATATTATTTTATGCTTTCATTTTGTATTTATACAGGGAGAATACTTTCAGACGTAACATACTCTTGTGTATGCAATGTAATTAAAATCGAATATTTTCAAATGCTATAATACAATAAGTTTCGTTGTCATGGTTTCCTATTTTAGATTATTTTTTAAATAATGGAACAATGAATTTCGTTGTTATGGTTCCTTATTTTTAAATTGTTTGAAAAATAATTTAACATAAGAAACCATGACAAAGAAATTTATTGCATTATTCCCTATGTTGCATTTGAAAATATTCGATTTTATTTACGTTGCATATACAAGAGTATGTTGTGTCTGAAAGTATTCTTCCTCTATATATTCTACTGGTATATATAATATAACTATATGATGTTTCCTGGTTTTCTTTGTCACTTGATTGACATTCGTGCTTGTACACAAACTACTTATCACAGTGTCAACTTTAAAATCAGCTGTAAAAATTAACGAATGTCCGTTATTGGTACCTAACTTAATAAAACACTTAAACGAAGAAAACCAAATTAAAGCTATGAAAATTTATATAACTGCATCATTGAAAATCTGCATTTACTAATTTATTTTCTAGATTTCCTGAATGTGTACTTACATCTGTTATTTTTTAAAATAAATCGATCCATATTTTGTGAGGTTGTTTTACTAAAGTAGAGTAAAACAAATTTGTCTTCCCACTAATTTTACTAATGAAGCTCATGAATACGTCATCTTAATGCAAACTGCAATAACTGCCAGGACACCCTTTTGTAGTCAGTATGTATGAAATCTTTAACTTTATCAATTAAAATTAGAGAAAAAGAAAAGAAAACAAGTATTCAAATAATAAAACCTTTTTTTTTAAAAAAAACATTCTTTAATGGATATGACTTGTACAATCTTAACACTTAATTTATTTATTACAATGATAAATAGTACTTTGGGTAAAAACATGTACGGGGTTATTACACCAGTGTCTAGTTCTCTAGTCAAATTTTAACTTATAACGCAGCACTGTATTACTACACTGAGTTCACAGCAAGTCCTAGGGTTTTACACGTTTGAGTCTTCTCACGTCTTCAGTAGTGTCCAAAAGCTGATTGACTTCACCATTGGTGTAGTTATGTAGTTGTTTTTCGTGTTTCTTGGCATATATTACATCCTCAATTCATTTCACGCGTAGATCATCATGGATTTCCTTGTTGGTTACGTATCTGTATGCATTGGTAATTATACGCAGGAAGTTGTTCTGGATTCGTGGGATAACTTCGAGATTGGATTTTATTAGCACAACCCCACAGTCGTACATCCAAATTGGTTTAAAGATTGCCGGGTAGATCAATCTTTTGGAACCTAGATTTAGTTGGAAATGATGCCCAATTAACCAGTAAATTTTTCTTCTTTTGTATCTAATTTGATCAGCTTTTTGCTTTACATAGTGTTTCCAATTTAAGAACAATAAAATTTAAAGACATTTTTATTAGTAGGTGTGCGAAGTGTACAAAGTTTTTTTTTAACTGTTTGTCCTTTTTTCCTGCCGCCATCCCTGTCTTTTGCTGTGCAGAAGAAGGTTCCTACCCTTTCGAGGAACTTCTTGTCTGTTACAGTATTGAAGCGGTTTCGAATTGCCTCTGTAAATTGAATATTACAATTAACCCCTTAACATCCACCTACGTAATAATACGTACTAACGTAAAATTTTGTTTATTTGCCTATGTTTTTTCACTAGTAAACGAGACGTTATGCTTTTGCTGCGTTGAAAGGCTAATCATTACAAAAAGCAAAAAGAATTTAGAAATTTATAAGGAATAACTAGTGAAAAAGTATTTGTAAACTGATAAAATTGTAAACAGAAACGGTTTTACATAATTTTCTATTTAATAAATTCAGTCGTATAAAGAGTCAATATAACTGTAACTTAAACAATAAGTATTCTCCCAAAATAATAGTTTTGATATATTTAGAAACGTAGAAAAGGTTAAGTTTAAAATTCTTAATTATTGTTATCCGTATGTACAATTAATACAATAAAAATAACTGCACTTACCTTGTGTTTATGTTGATAGTTCTTCAAACAAATGTTCACTACAAAAAGTCCGCGATATGAAACGTGCAAGGTGCAAACGAAAAATGAAATTCCGAATGGTTTTTGGTTCTACGGAGAAGATAGAGGGATGCTGGGGAGAATGTTCGAGCACTTTGTACCGTTAGCTTTTGCGAAGTAACGGATATTATAATAGGTTTCGACCGTTTCAGACAGAGGTATAAAATAACTATACCACTTCAATCAGTGCCAATTTCACCAGAATAAAGAAATAGGATATATTTTGGCAAAAGTAATTGTCTTGGCACAGGTATATAGTAAAGCAATTTACTATTCGATACAAATGTTCAGCTCTTTAATGCAGTTCTTGTTGATTACTGTAAAGAATATATTCTTTAATTTAAGAACAATACATACAAGTTTTAAAAGTAGCGGTTTTTCAAATATTTTTAAATTCAAAGCGTCATGAACAAATTCCTTACTGACAATATTGCTTTTGTGTTATCACATTTAAGTTTCCTAAAGACCGCATGCTGCCCTCGTATTATTCATTGTAATTGGATATCTCGCAGGTATAAAGGGTATATGCCGATATTTTTCTGAGTAATGTTTATATTTCGGCACATTTACCTAACGTTTAACGACATGTTGCATTTAATAAATGATGTTAGAATGTCTAATCGCATCTTTTTTCTAAGTTGATTTTGATACCTATCTACTGAAATGGAAGCTACGGGTGTAATATACTGAGAAAACTTAAAATGAAGATGTAATTTTAGTAAGCGATCCTCAAATCTATATATCGATGTCGTTTTATTGCTTTATTTATAACCGAAAAGCATATCCTAAACTTTAAGTAATAATAGTAATAGTTATAAGGTACAACAGAACTAGACGAATTAAATCACGATAGGTTAGGTTAATACCAGGGGGAACTTATAAAGATACAGTACAAAAATGTACGAGTTAATTAATTATAACCTAAAGGTAATTACAAATGTATATACGATAAATAACAAAATTGCAATGACAGTCTTTTTCATTTCATTCTTTTTTTCTCTCGCTTCACAAAAAGAACTAAAATATTGTTTGGTGCTAAATATTAACCCCTAATTCATATATTATACATATTAGCTGTTATATTTAATAATACGAAGTTTGGAAATTTTTGAAGACATGGATGTTCCACCAGTTCTTTCCTTTATCGGATTAGCATGAGGTACCTGAATATTTGACAAAGTAAGGGATGCCGAATTGGCTTCGACCGCTTCAGACTGAGACGTAAAGTGCAAGAAATTAAATTTTTGCTAATCCTATAGCGGAAAGGTTAACTGGAATAGACTTATGTACGCCGTTCAGATAACTTCAGATATAAATTAATGATGATTATCCGAGATCATTGGCAGTTTTTTTTTAAATTTCCCCGTTTTCAATGTGTTATGTACATTGAAGCAGTATTTGCCAAAAAGACCCATAAGTCGCTCTTCAGGTAGTATTAATATCTTATTCCAAATAAGAGAATTAACCGTGTTTTCTAGAAGTAAATAATATTAGAAATTAGTAGCAATTTAATTTACTTATATGATATTGCATACTTGTCACCATAATGGTCATCATTACTCCGAACTTCTCTCATTTTTTATTTTTGTAAGAGAATTTTATCACACTTTATAAATATGTATCCTGTTTTGTTTATTGGTTCGAGCATAAGACGTATATTGGTAGTATATCACCTGCCAATCTTGTGGCAGCGTAAGATTGATATATTGACTAAATACTAGTTTTAAATTTGGTTACATTGATTGGCTGGAATGGTAGAATTTATATTGGCAATATCCCCTTTGCCAATATTGGTATAATAAAGTAACTGATGTGTTGGCTCTATATTGAATTCATATTTACTTTCATTCCTTGGTTGAAATGACATAATTTATGTTGGCGATATGTTGGCCTGCCAACATTTATACAATAATGGTTTCTGTACAATGGTAATATACCCATTTCAAGGGTTCTCAAACGTGTTGTTTGTTTATAAACAAGCTATATATATAAAATATAGCAAAAAGAATGATACTTAGCAAAGTCTGGTTTTATGTTGGATATACATTGTTTTACGATAAAATGTTTAGCCAAGATATCATATATCTATAATATTGGAGTTACCTTGGTTATATATTCTGTGCTACTTGGGGAGTGCAATTGTTTGGTACCCAATGTTTCTGTCGTTCACTGCAAGTTTATAACTTGTAGGATTTGGCCTTCGAATTTTAACAATCTAAATTTATACAATTTATTTTTGACCGCAAGTTTCACAAGATTTCTCTCAGGTGCTTAGGAAATTGTATTCACCCTCCCTACATTCAAGGATGCCAGGATCTTTAATTATTTTAATATATACAGGGTGTCCCTAAATTGCATTAAAAGCTTCAGGTAGACGTCTTCCTTTATGAGGCCTGAACTAAAATTTGCAACCAGAATTTTTCCTAGTCGCTTAGTTTCCTTGTACGACGATGAAAAAGTTAACACCTTTAACATTAAATTACAAGACATTGGACAATTAAATCTAACAGAACACTTATCCATTCAGTAGGTGAATTTATTAGAAGAAAAAATTACCACTATGAATGCATTAACTATTACCGTTTTCTTTGTAGAGAAGGTGTAAAAAATAAGAGATTTAGTAAAAATAGATGCGGCAACCACGCAAACACTGTTTACTTGGATGAATCTAAATAACTGTTTACATCATAATTCATCTGTTACATTTTGACATTTGTGGTTAGCTGGTGTTACACATACATTTTGTAATTTGAGTTATTCTTGCACATTTGCTGTTTGTTGTTAAGTTTTTCCTTAATTATTTTCTATTCTGTTTCCGTTATTTGTGTTATTGTTGTTTGTTGACGTTTTGTTTTTGTTAAAATCTTTATTCCGTTCTGTTTCTGTTTACTGACTTGCAGTTCCCGTTTTTTCTGGTATGTATTAATTCTAGTTTTTGTATTTCAGTTTTATAGTTTAGTTTTTCTTTAGTTTTGTCATGGGGTATGCAATACATGAGTATACCGACACGATTCTGTTTCTTGGGCAATGTAATGGAAATTACAATGAAGCTGCCAGACTTTATGCAGAACGTTTTCCAAATAGACGCTATCCAAGTCATAAGGTTATTCGAAATGCGCACCCAAGGCTTAGAGAATCTGGAAATAATATTATGCCAATTCATAATTTAAATGGAGGTAGGCCGCGAGCAGGCAGAAATGCCGATTTAGAAGAAGACGTTTAAAGCACGTGCCATTATTTGAGTTAAAATACATTTTATTGTTACAAAACGTACAGGTAGTACTGATATTCAGATGAACTCGCCAAGTAATGTATCGTTTGAAGCAATGAAGGGTTCCTCCATCAACGCATCAAATGCCTTCAAAACGTCATCGGTAGGGATAAAAGCTAATGCATTAAAATGGCGGATTTGTATCTGGAAATCCGGGTCACTTGAATACTTTTGCAATAAGTCTGGAAATGACTGAATATTGAGGAGGATAGCTTGTGAGAAATGAAAGTAACATCCTTTTTGGTCGGCTCTGGAAAATGCAATCTCAAGCGCATTTATCGATGCTTTTTCAAAGTCGCTCATTATAAATTGGGGGTTCAGTAGTAGTTCTTTTGCCTTCAAGCTTGAAAGTACTCTGTTGTATGTTACTGTGGTTCGATTTGGAGTAAGACAAAACAACAGCGGGAAAGAATTCCCATTCCGATAACCATGAATCACAAAGGCTTGATCAAACAGAGGTGGTGCCACTTTAAATGTACCATCCACTAACCAAGTATCACAACCACTAAGAAATCTGGAGTTGGCTGTTGAACCGAATATCATTATTCCGTCAGCTGACGCACCTGAATCAAAAAGTAGGAAATTATTTCCTCTGGCATCTTGTTGGAAAGAAGGAGGTAGGTTAATATCCTCTTTTCTGTGTGGAATTGGGTGGTTTTGCTTTGAATTTTTGGCAGGAACGCCTTAGTGGCTGTGGTCGTTGTTTCCAAATTTCGAGCGACAATCTGAGCGGGTGCGTCGTGCAGGTCTATTGCCTTTCCCCAAATGTTGGCTAAAACTTTACTTTTCTCCTTGTTCACCGCGTTAGATTCATAGTTATGAGCGCCTACGCTTTTCAAAGTACGCCGATTATTTTTACCCTGACTTGTGTGTATCCTGGCCCGAGACTTTGAATCGCAACGTAACCTGCACTCCCACATATCTGTTTCGAGGCCCGCTCTTTCAAACACAAAATTGTAATTTTCCAAACACAACATTTGCTTCCCTTTTATGGTGGTAACTATTTCGATTTGACTCGCCATATTCACAGCTTCAAAATCGGAAAATAATAATAATAATTTGAGAAAAGGTAATTTAAGCAAAACAACAAACACCAATCACAACCTCAAATGGAAAATACCTAATGATACCGTGAGAGCAACAAAAAACCAAACCAAAGTCAAAGATACCCTTGAAATTTAAAAAAATTATTTAAGTAATTCTTAAATTATGAATTCAAATATTCTACTTTTAAATGTCATCAGCATTTTGACTATTGAATATTCCCATTCACTATTTTCATTCTTGATGTCATTACGAAAATAAGATTCTAAATGAAAATTTATTGTCAAATTCACAAAGTTTCATAAATTATTATAATTATGAATTATGTTAACTGTAATCACTTAAAAAATAACCTAAAAAAATTTAAATGTTACTTGTACTAGCTTTTGTTTTACTTTTTTAATAATATGAAACTATCAAAGACAAGAAATTTTGAATTCATGGGTATCTTTGACTTGGGTTTTTGTTGTTCTCATGGTATATGCAAAAGACAACTAAAGAAGTTGAAGAATTGAGTATTGACAAAAAAACGAAATAACACCAACTAATATTAAATGAATTTCCTAAACTTCAAATCTTTAAAAACGAGTATGTCTTTCTTCCTTTGCTCGAAAATGTAAAAATAGTACTGGTTTCGTATTTCCGAACATTATTTTTGCGCTGTTTTTTTTGTCCTCTTTGGCATTCCCACGCAAAGTTTTGCTATGAAGTCAAGAATATCATACGACTACTAGATATGGAATACGAGCCTGCAAATTCAAGTTGATATTTGTTGACTGAGCATTATACGTAAGAAATTTGACTAAAATATGAAAAGATAATATATGACAATGACTTTTTGTCCTATTTTTACATTTTTTGAGAGTAGGATCTACTCAAATCAAGTACAGTTTGAAAATGGAAAAGTATAGCTTATGGAACTTTTTCCACTTTTCTGATCACCTTTGCAATGCTGCTTCAAGGAGTTGTATAGTGTAATAATAAATATCAATGTAAATTTTAAAAAAAGTAAATAATGTATAGTGGCAACCGTCAGCAGCCTAACCTAACCTAACTTCTAACATAACCTCAATCTTAAACTCTAACCTAACCTCCAACCTAACCTCTAGCCTAACCTCTAAACTAACCTCTAACCTAACCTCTAACCTAAGCTCTAACCTAACCTTTAACCCAACATCTAACAAGCTCTATCGCTGATGACTTTTTATAACCAGCGCAATATTATGTTACTACATGACATTGTGGTCTAAACATAGTCGAAACCCCAATTCTACGTGAAATATCCGTGCCGGGAGAAATCCATGCCGGGAGATATACTTGCCAGGAGAGATCTGTGCCGGAAGACATCCGTACCGGGAGAAATCCATGCCGGGAAATGTACCTGCTGGAAGAAATCCGCCGGGAGCTACCCGGTTGCCTCAAGCTATCTCTATTTGTTTGTACAAACAGCTTATAGTCCTCTGCACTTAATCAATTAAAAATTTGTAGTACAAAACAAATCTAATAATCTTAGAAAATTCAAAATCTCTTTCAGACTCAGAAATTATAACTATTTATCTTATAAGAAACAACAAAATCTGATTTGTTTGGACCAATTTTGGATTCGCTTTTTATGGCATGTCAAAATAATGTGCGCACAGTTTTGTGAAAGTCCTAATAAATACATAAAGATTAAATATTTCTTACTAAAATCTGTCAATATTATTAAAATTGAGTCAGTTATGACAAACGATGGCAAATGTTAACGTAGAAGTAAGAACAGACCTTCGTCTTTTTTGATAACATTTTGTTTTTTAGTCAAGTGGCTTTCTCTACTTAAAAAACGTACTTTATGCTGGTCCATGTAGCTCTTTGAAAAATAACTTAAAAGTTTTCGCAACCCCATCTAACGCCCCCTTTCTTAAGTTGATCTAGTCGATAATTCTTTGATCACTATAGGTACGTGGCGTGGTATCGTACCATTAGTGGTATCGATGACGTCGTGGTGTTTTAGTGAAGCTTCAGGTATGCAGCCAAAATTTCATCATCTGCAATTTGGTACATTGCTCCCTTTTTTTGTAGAATAATTCCTTTTACCTTTGTATTATTGCATGAAATACATAAGAAGCCCGCTTTTGTTCTGACTGCAATCTTATCGTCTTTAGATATTCAAAATGCTGGGTTTGGCCGCTATTTTCGGGGAAACTCCTACTCAGGTTCTTACCTGCTTTTGTTGAAAAGATATTTTATTATCTGTCACGCGTCGAATACCCTGAGCAAATATGGCAACGTAACATTTGAGTGTAAGTAACAGATGTTATAGTACAGAATGTGTAGTAAAAAATTGATCATGAAATCTGGATTGTTTTATTATTTAGTGTCTCCAAAAAGTCGGATCAAATACGTATTTGTGTAAATCTGAAAGTCACTTTGAATAAGTTTGTAAAAACTGAGCAGTATTCCCTGCGTAGGATGGATGAATTCTTTCATAAATTTGTTAATTGTACAGTCTTCTGTAGTATTGATCTCCCAAATGCCTATCTTCGATTACAGGTTGGTGAAGATAGAAAACGTTTGTTGATAGCCAATACTATAAATGGTTTGTATATGTATAGAGCATTCACGATGTTTCTGGGTCGTATACGGCTGTGGAAGAATGACAGTTTGGGTATTGTAAACCGGGCTGTTTATCTATTAATGTGCTTTAAGGTTATGATTTTATGACAGTTTAACCTCACGCTGTTGTCTTTTTTTTGTAACTCTGTAAGCATAAGGAAACCTTGATTTCTTTTAACAAAATAAAACTAATCGATACTAAACGTTTATGCAAAATTTTTGATTGTGCAACAGCGCCAAATGCAGTCGCAGCTACGACAATTTTCAACAAAAAGAAAACATTTCCAACCTAACAAAATGAAAGCATGGCCTGTTACGACCCAGAAACATTGTGAACGGAGTATATAATCGTCTCTGTTTTGGTCTGTCGTCTTTGCTGTCATTCTGTTTGGTATTGCTCACTGTAAAGCTTACCAGGACGATATTATTTTCGCTTGTGTTGATTTTGAGTCGTGCAGTGTAACGTTGCACGAGTCTTGTCTTCTCTCAACGAATTCAATGTAAAGATTAATTCAAAGATCCTAGATGTACAATCTTTAGGTTATCAATTGCGGACAAAATCTAAAGTCAGTAAGTTAGCTGTCACTCCCAGACCTAATAATGTCCGTGAACTCAAAATGTATCTGAGTTTCATTAATTATTATCATAACTTTTTAAACATGTCTCCTGATATTTTAGAGCCATTGCAGTTATTGTTAAAGAAGGGAGTTCCTTGGTCTTAGTCGAATCAGTGTGGAGAAGCCTTTAAGAAAGTAAAGAGGTATAATTTAGGAAAAAAGTCTCTTGGTTTTGTTTGATCCGAAGAAGCTGCTAATTTTAACATGCTGCAGCATGTGTTGAGTCATGAAATTAATGGCGTTGATTGTCCAGTTGCATTTGAGTCGGCTACGCTCTCTCCTTCCCAAAGGAACTATAGCCAACTTCACAGGAGGGCGCAAAGTGTCATATTTGGAGTCACCAAGTTCCACAAGTTTTTAATAGGTACGCATATTTTTATTCACACGGATCATGAACCATTGAAGTTAATTTTTGCTGAAGGTAAAAAGATACCTCACAGGGCGTTGTCACGTCTAGTCTGGTCATCAGTCATTTTGTCGTCATACAATTAAATTATTCTTTATAAAACAGGTACCAGTCTACAGAATGCTGACATGTGCTGTCACTTACTCAGTAATACGCCAGCGGAACTCGATGATGTCGAATGTTCTACTAATTTTGTCTATTTGTCTACGCCGATTGTGTCTTACACGGAAGTAGCGAGCATTCTGAAAATGATTGTACATTGGTGAAGACCATGCAGTATGTTTCTGATGGTTAGGTCATGTCTGAAGTCAAGTCAAACGCTATGTTAGGGAAATATTCTAAGGTTCGTTCGTTTTTATCGTGTCTCTATGGCTGTCTCATGTTTGGTAACAGAGTCGTAGTCCCAGGTTCTCTTAAGTAGTCTATTTAGTAGTCTAGTAGTCTAGCAGTCAAAGTTGTTTGCTCGTTCATATGTTTTGTGGTTAGGCATGGATGCCATCGAACACCACGTCAGGTGTTGTGTTACATGTCAGTGAATTAAAAATCTTGCTAGAGTTTAGTTTTCTAGTTGGTCTAGTGCTTCTAGTGCTTTTCTCTGTCTGTCGTGCTAAGATGTTAGTACTTATTGATAATTACATAAAGTGGACCGAGTGTTTCATAATGTCTAGTACGAATGTCGGTGCTGTCATATCAAGATTAAATTAGTGTTTCGCTAGTTTTTCAGACCCTAGCGCGATCGTCACAGATAATGGTATCCCGTTTAATTCATTTGTGTTTAAGTTGTATTTGTCTGAGAGGGATAAGGCACGTCACCATAGCTCCCTGTATTCCTAGATTCAATGGTCTGGCTGAAAGACAGGTCCAGTCGATTAAAAACAGTCTTGTTAAGTCGGTAGTTTCCAAGTCAGATGTACTTTGCTACAAGATTGGAGCAGTACTTGCATTTTATACGCTCTACTCCCTCATCAGTCACGGGACTATCCCCTATGTCACTGATGCTAAAATATGAGGCTAAAACTCCCTATATCTTTAGCAAATCCAAAGTCGAAGCGACATTCCATTTTGAAGTCCGATAAGTAAAGTTCTGGAAAGTTAAAAATCAGTGGAGGGTTTGAACAGCGGTAATTTTTTTAAAAACGATAAAGTTCCTGTCAATTTGCATTATGTCAAAGGTCCGGTCAAGTGGTTCCCTGCAAGAGTTATAAGAAAATTAGGAAAACTTAGTAACGGCGTCACAAAGAAGGAGCATATTTTGCAACTGAAGGCGTTCACCTACAAGGCTCAGCTCATCGGGAAATGGCCGAAGAAGTAAAGCCTAAATATTGTGTGTCATTTCCCAGTACATCGTCCGGTAGCACTAACTTCAGTCAACAGGGTACATCCTCAAGATCCGTCAGTCAGCAGAGCGCTCCGTCAAGCTACCACAGTCCAGTGTCGCCTGAGCCTAACGCCACTGCGTCTTATTCAACTACACCGCCTGGTAGACCAGTTTGGAAGTGCAGGCCACCAGTGCGCTTTTCGCACAGTCAGTATGAATGGACTTTTTTCCGTTGGGGGGGAGTAACGTTGCAGTCATAATTATTCTGTCAATATCAAGTACGTTAATATTTGCAACGGTTGTCAAAAAAAAGTCAGTCTAAGTTTGATTATTAAAATATCAAGTTTTTGTGAAGAAAGTCTGTCTATTATTTCAAATACCCTAAGCCCATGTTAAAACAATTTAGAATCCTGTCGAGGTGGTCACGAGATGTGTAATGGGTTGCATACATAAAAATTCATTGGTCTTATCATCGTGTCTGTATAACTCTCTATTTATATTTTGTATATTAGAAATTTATCAGTGCCTGATCTGCTAGGGGGCAACCTGTTAGAATTCTATTGGAGCCGAACTAATACACATTTAAGAACGATAATTTCTATTTTCTGTTAGCTGACTGTGTGTATTATAAAACGATAAAAAGGTTACTTGCCACTTGCATATGTGATTATAAAATAAGGTTATATTCTGCATTAACTGCAAGCTAGATTAAACTATCGTATATAAATTTTTGCGAAGATGCACTACCAT
>VTPC01008389.1:59861-74844 GCA_011009095.1 Ignelater luminosus
CTAGATTAAACTATCGTATATAAATTTTTGCGAAGATGCACTACCATTAGTTAATTTACAATTACCTAATGAAAGGAAGTAACTTTTAATAAATTGTCTTGTGTGCGCACGCACGCAGCATTTACTCTTTCTTTCTCTTACTCTATATATTTATAAAACAGAGTTTCCTTTAACTTTGTATTTTCCTTTAGTACGCCGTATTTGTAAAGAACAAAGGAAGATTTTAAAGCTAAATACCAGATTACATTACAGATTCAATCTTTTTTATAAAGTAAAGATCAGAAAAAGCTTAGAAGCACACAGTGATTCAAAAACATTTCCATGCAAATTTATTTCGGTGTATATACGACGGCGTGAATTTATGCCACTCTTTTAAATACATTTAAATGCAAAATACTTTAGGTTTTACCAGCTCTTCTAGACATTATCGTTTACCCGTACACATTTTAAGATTTAAGCGCATAAACTCCTCTTCTTTCTCCAACTTTGTACTATATTATGCGCGGAAGTCTCATTTTCACTTTATATAATCAAATAAGATCGGAATACACCTAACTCTTCAAACAGATAATTTAAATTTCCTTTTGACACAAAAAGCAAATATAACCATCATCGAAAGAATTTAATTGAACAAAAAAAGATTGAATTCCTTTGATCCTCTTGTTTGTACTTTTATAGAGCTTTCCAAGTTTCACATTCAATCTCTTATCGTGTTCGGTTTTTTTGCTGTAATTTCTTGTTGAAAATACCTACATCAATGATTCCGATAAAATATAATTCCCCTGTTTACATACTATATGTTTCATCCACGTTGAGAAATTCAGATTAGCTATTTAGCAAGGGAGTTAAAACGAAATTTAATTTACTACCGCCGTAACTAAATGACCTTATGTTAACTAAGATCTTGCTTAGTCGTAGTTAACCTCCTTCCTTTATTCCGGTAATGGTTTTCCGATAATCTCGTGAGGCGACTGAGATTGGTTTGTCTTTGTCTCCTAGTTCGATCTGTCTCCTCAATCATCTTGATTGTTTTACTGGACAATTCCGGTAGGACGACTTCTAACAAATAAAAAAAGCATGGAGTAAATTAGATTATGCCCAGTGAGTACGTGTAACAGAACGGATACGAAGAACAAAAGGCTATTAACTAAAAAAAGATTTCCCCTTTAAATCAAACCATTTTCTTTTTTCTCCCTGTTTCTAAATTAATAAAGGTAATCCGTTTTGAAGCCTATTTTATTATAGTTGCAGTGTAATAGGTTCAAATTAATATACGACAACTGTTACGCGTTAAAAAGAGAATTTAGTTGTAAATCTACAAATCTCGCAATAGATTTTTCCAGTAATTTCACCAAAGTGTTCTCCATTTTTCAAACGGCATGTGAAACTTGTTCTTCCTTATACTATCCTTTCTTGCGTGATTCCGATAACGATCCTAACGTCAGACGACGTCATTACGCATTACACGGGGATCATCTGATTTTCATCGTTTTCATTTTCTTTGCTACACAAGCGCGTTTGATGACTGGAATTCGAACAGGTGTTTGAAATTTCATTTTTCTTTTCTACTAGCTAAAAGGTGCAATAAAAAGAAGCAAGGAAAATCTCGCGAGGGTTTATTTCTATTAACGGGGAAAACTCTTCCATCATTTCGTTGGAAAATTAGCCGCGTTGTTACAATCGCTACTATAAATCTTGTTCCATCGGGCCCCCTAACTACATAATCCCATTAACAAGATTAAGAGGCAATGAGATTGAAAGATTCACTTAAACACTGTCGGATATTCTCAACAACTGCGGGTCACGCAATAACTGCTTCCAAACAACGGCTGTAAACCCAAAGTACAGCTTAAAATACTTAGTAGAGGTATTAGAACTATTAATTGGAACAACTGAATTCTTTCTCTGATTCTATACCAGAAAGTTCTAAACAGTTGTGTAATAAAATTTGGAGTTTCTATGTAGACTGTTACTGGGTTGTTTTCCACTACTAAATACTGTTTCAAAGTAGCTTTTTTATTGCAAACAGTCTCGACACTATTAAATATATCTTCTTTTTTATTTTTCAGATTCCCAAGAAAGTTTGAGCATCAATGAACTGAACAGCACGCAATGTAAGTTTGTGTTTTCTCTATTTGTTTGTCTGCTTCTTTCTATTTTATCTTTGACAGGAATACATCATACTTAACGTTCACTTAAAAAAATAATTTTTTAAAATTAAGCAGTCAGCAAAATCAATAATTTTTCCAAGCAGTTTTCGCTTTTAAGTGAGCATTTTATTTACCCAAGAAATATTCTCAACTGGCTAGAATTTCGTTTACGATAGTAAAGCTGTTTTAACTCGTCTCAAAACGAATTTGTAGATCGTGTAATGCTTGACAAGGAAAATCAATAATCCAATACTTATTGGGCTTGTCTAAAAGTGTTTTTGTCAATGTAATAATTTCTGGCAAAGCGTAGAAACTTTAGTAAACCACGTTTTTCGGGTTGTCGTGTGATGTTATTTGTATGGGACAAATTGCATTAATTCGAATTTTAAAGAACAATTTAAGCTTTGATCACGAGTTTAAAATTGCCCAAGCTTTTCCGAACAATTAATTTGTTGACGTTTGAAGCCTCTTTTCGAGAAAGATACGTATTTCAAATAAAGAATTCAGACAGATCAATACACAATAAACCTTTGAATCTAAGTTTGTCTGGGAGGTAGCTCTACTTCTTAAGAATATCGAAAGGAAGGGGATGTGTTCCTTTCCTGGACAGATGTGAAGCATACGTGAGATCAGGAGTAAGAAGTTTCAAAGCCAAAATGCTTGAAAAACTGGAAGTTGGTTCGTTGGTATGAAGAAACACCATGACTTTTATTAGAATGTCATGCTCTTTACTGGAAAGGGACGAAATCATAAAATAAAGTAATTGTTAAATTGCAAGACTTTTTTGCAGATTGAGAAACTTCACTGAGGTGACCAACGAACTCAACAATCCATTCACGTTTTAAAAGAGAACAGGAACAGAGAATAATATTGATGTTACCTTGATCGGCAACATCATCGATCACAATATGATATAATTCCAGATATTACCACAGTAATCCACAGATTCATGAGCCAAACTATTACTGTGCCAGAAAACGATCACAGCGGGAGAATGAACTATTCAGACTCCGTAACGTAATGTGCCGTGATTTGTGACGAAAATCAAGAACTTCTAGTACTATACCGCAAGTCAAGACAGCAATACAAAGAAGAGAATATTAGAAACTAAGCCAGAAAGTTTTGAAATAAGACTTTATCTGCAAGCATGGTAATTGTTCATTTCCTCGTTTATACGAATATGTTATTTTGACCTGAATAAGACCTTTTGACTAATCTGTTTCATTGTGACTTTTCAACATTTATACAGTGTGTGCAAGATAAGAATGCACAGCATGGGTATCTTGGAAACGGTAAGAGATACAGGATTGGTTAAATGAGATGAAAGTTGACTATTTATAGGACATTTTTGTTGGCGTTTGCAAAATGTAGATATCTTGGATATTTTCAGAGATATTTAAAAAAAAGTAGATTTCTCGATTTTCGTTATTAATTTTTTTAAATTTATTTGAAGAGATATCGGAAAACTAAAGCCATTTTTCCATTGTCACTTTTTGTTCTCTATTAAAATACGCTAACAATCGTGACAACAAGAGCTATTCAAAACAATTTTCAGTTGTTTTCCGCCTATTTAAAAAATGAGGTTGATGATGGTTACTCGAAACCGAAACGTTGTACAGGAATTTTGTTAGCATATTTTAATAGAGAACAAAAAGTGACAATGGAAAAGTAGTTTTAGTTTTTCGATATCTCTTCAAATAAATAAAAGAAGAAATAATAACGAAAATCGAGAAATCTACTTTTTTAAATATCTCTAAAACTATCCAAGATATCTAGATTTTGCAAACGCCAACAAAAAGGTCCTATAAATAGCCAACTTTCATCCCATTTAACCGATCCTGTATCTCTTACCTTTTCCAAGATCCCCATGGTGTGCATCCTTATCTTGGACACACTGTATATGTACTTATACGATATTCTTTATCTAGGTCTGCCATGCAATGGCAAAAAGGGCTTCTTTATGTTTAATATTTGACTCTATAACGAATTAGAGAGTTCTAATTCGTGACGTTCAGATTATTATGGGTTTACATGAAGAATGCGTGTGTTGTGTTTAGAATTATATATTTCTCGCTTCCGGTTTCCGATTAAATTAATCCTGAAAAGCTTTTGAATTGAAAGAAATATTCTCTACGAGATCTGGGTATTTAAAAAAGAAATTCAGCTTAACTGGAGATCTGAAATTGGAAGTTTTACTTAGTTTCATACTAAATCATCCACTGGATATTGCAACGGCAAATTTGTAACGTGACCTTGCGTTGTAGTTGATGAAATAAGAAAACTAGGATCTCTTGGTCTTAGGCCTGCTAAATACAGTTGGTTGCCTTAGGTGCGGATTCTTAGGTCATACATACAATAAAAGCACATCAAAATATATTACTAAAATTTTAATTAGAAAAAGAAACAAATTTTAACAATAATGGGCACCATCGCCAGTAGCTTTTTATACAATAAAAAAGACACAAACAACAATATTAAACAGTAGGTATACAAGTATATAAGAGGAAATTACTAATAAACAATTAGACTTCAATAAAATCTATCAAGAGGAAGACTATGTTATCATCTTTTACACTTGTAGAAAAATTTCCAAATGCAAAGACAAAAATTGAAATTTTAACAAACCCTGAATAATTAATTAAAGTTAATAATAGTTCAGTAACCAGGTGGTCAGAAGGGCCCGATGAATGCAAGATTTGGTGAAATTTTGCTCTCTTTCATTCTTAATGTTTTTCGAGGTGCTAAACTCGAATCTGAGGTTTGCCAACAAAATTTCGTAACGGAACATCTTCAAAAATGCAAAAAACCACGAAATTCTGGGACTTTTGTTGGTTTTCCGCTTATAACTTTCCAGACGGTGCATTCTAGCGAAAAAGCCACTATATAATAAATTAGAGAGCATAAGATGCTGCGTCAAATATGCTATAAATTCGATTCAGCCGCAATCGACAGTCGAAAAACGTCGATTTTTGTCAACATGGCTAAAAACCCTGATATAGTCATATTTAAACGCTGCAACTTGAAAACGGCTATCCTAGAGTGAAAAACTCATAGGCTGAAAGTTGTAGAGCATCAAATTCTACGTTCAGTGAGTACCTACCTTTTTAAATTCGGTGAAACACAAATTTAGAAATTTAAAATTTCAAAATCACGTTTTTGGGTGGTTTTGCCTACGCGATACCTACCCCATTTACGTATATCGTATTTTTATGGGTGAAGATAATTCTTCAACAATTACAATTTAAGATTTTATTAAAACACAATAAGAGAGTAAAAGCGTAGTACAATATAGCAGCTTCTTATATACAAAAATGTTTAATTAAGTTTATGTTTAATAGAGCCTCTGTCTTCAACGGCGGTCCGGGCTGATGAAAGGATTGATCACCTAGTAAAATGAATAAGATGGTTAGAAAACAAGTAGAAAATAGAAGGTGGTCATTGAGATACCTTGTGCTTCTTGGGATTCCTCGTCTCCTAGCTCTTGATCCATTTCTCCCGAAAACTGTGCAAGGTCCTCGTCAGCAAGATCTTCTAAGGCAGCTGAATGGTCGACATCTTTGCACGCTTCCTCACAGTTGGTTCAAATTGAGGAGCAGTGCCAGCCTTTCTGCAGCCACAATGCCCTAGGCAGCTTTTCATGCATTTGTAAGATATAAATAGTAGTAGGGTATCTGGTGCGGGGTTCAGTAACGTCGTCACCGGCATGAGACTGCTTTTGCACAATCTCCACCCCCAATCCTCAGGTCTCTTTTCGTACCCAAGCCATTCCTGTACCCAGTAGTATACTCTCAAGAAATACTGTTGAGCTGCTGTCTCGGTGGGTGGTAGTGAGGCATGTTGCAGGAGGATCTCACGTAGTGTTTGTGTCTCAGGCGATTTAAAGATGTCGCATCCTTTTGCCCATACAGCGCTTTAAAAAATGCTTCTCCTGCTGTGCCTATGTTGTCCTGAGCTGCCTGAGAGTCTTGGAAGATGTGTATGACGTCTGCCACTTTGGGATTCTTTTTCAGGACGTTGAGAAATTTTACCTTCCACCAGTAGTAGTGTCGCACTCACTCATCGCATCTAAAAATAATGTATAATCTGATATAATTTTGTCAACTGCGAGTTGAGGATCATACAGGGTTCGAGGCGCCATTTCTTTTTCGGGTTTTAGGAATAAAACGTTGTTTTGGCTTGGAGTACAAAGATTATTTAAGATCACCAAAAAGTCTACGTCCTCCCCACTACTGTCATACATTCATTCTATGGTGCTAAGGAGAGAGCGGTTGTTATGATGAGGGTATTAGCGTCTTCCCTGGCTTGTTCACACTCCATTTGGGCATCTGCGAACTTGTCAATGAGCATGGATATGAAACGGCTTTTATTTTGAGAGTTAGTCAGGAAAGACTCTTGAGAAACTGTGGATACCATCGCTTTGGTGGATGCTACTTGAACAGATTGTTGTTTGGTTGCTCTTCTCAGATGCTCCATGTGTTCTTTGAGCCGTTTTCATGTTACAGACGTTTAAATGTGACTATATCAGGGTTTTTAGCCAAGTTGACAAAAATTGACGTTTCTCGACTGTCAATTGCGTCTATACGGCTGGACCGAATTTGGCTTGTAGGTAGCCCATTCGACGCAGAATCTTATGCTCTTTAATTTATAACATAGTAATGTTTTTGCTGGGATGCACCATTGTGAAGTTATAAGCGGAAAACCAAAACAAGTCCCAAAATCTCGTGGTTTCTCGCGTTTTTGACGATGTTCCGTCACGAAATTTTGTTGGAAAACCTCAGATGCGAGTTTAGCACCCCGAAAACATTACGAATGAAAGAGATCAAAACTCCGCCAAATTTTGCATCCATCAAACACCTGGTTCCTGGACTATAAGTCTATCAAAAACGTTGAATTTATATTAAAAAATTTTATCTGTGGCAGAATATTTTTGTGAATATCAAAAGATTATAAATAATATTTTTGAATTAAACATAATGGCATCAGGAAACGAATATTGAAATAACATATAGTATAAAAACACTTACACAAAAATAATAGTAAATCGCTGCAATCAGATCTGATTGGAGTGTTGCTGTCTGAAATAAAAACCAATACACAAAAAAAAATTTCAATAGTCGCGAGATGATATTGAAAATTTAAAAGACCGTGTCTGGAAAGGTAACAGATGAATAAATAAACTTTTAAGCGTTATTCAAACAATTTTTTGCGTTTTAATCAAAATTTACTTATGCAAGTGTATCGAAGTTTTACATCATTGAAAAGAGAAAAACATTCTCTATCAAACGAGTACAATAAAGGGATAGCTTCCCATTAAAAAATATGAAGCATTATTCGTTGCGCTTTTGTTTTTTTTAAAGTAGTTATTTGGTATTGCCCTGTAATGTAAAACTAAACACTAAACAACTTTTATAGGAAACATTTTCCATAAAATGCATATTTACTGAGATATATAGGATATTCCATACTTTTAGGACACGCTGTATAATCGTATCCTCTTTTGCCTTGTGAGCGTAGAGGAATTGCCATCTTTAGAGGTTTTCGTTGACCCATTTTCTTCATATCTTTCTGTCTTTGGATTGTACTGCCGCCTGATTCCATGTCCAACCTTTTCTTTCTATTATTTCGCTTATTGTACTATTCTATGCCTTTCTTGGTCTGCCTCTACCTCGTTTCCCCGTTGTTCGAGCTGTCCATACTTTCTTTGTTTGTCGTGCATCTGGTAATCTGTTTAAGTGTCCTCATTATCTCATTTGGGCCCTTTCGATGTACTCCTCAACACTATCGATCTGTAGTTGTTCTTTTATATTTGTATTCCTAATCTAATCTATTCTTCTATGTCCAGTCACACTTCTCAGATATTTTATTTCAGCCGCCTTTATTTTGTTCTTGCGTTTCTTAGTGAGTATCCATGTTTCGTTTTTACTCACGATGGTTGATAAATATACATTTTTATACATTCTGATCTTTGTTGCCTTAGATACTTCGTTCTTGTCCAGAAACCCATCTTTTATACTGTGGTATAGTCTTGCCGTGATTGCAATCTTTGTATCAATTTGTAAGTGAAATCTCTCACTATTTTTCACCATTGTTCCTAAATATTTAATGCTCTCTACTTGTTTTAGTTTTTTTCCTTCTATCGTTACATTTGTATTGACTTCATTTTTTGAGATTATTTATTAATTTCTTTGTCTTGTCTACGTTTGTTTCCATACCCTTATTCTTTAGCTTTTCTATTCATATATTTAAGTTGTTTTGTAGGACTTTTCCAAACTGGCTATCAATGTTATTTCATCAGCAAATAAGAACTCACTGATCATTATCTTTTCAATTCTAATATATCCCACTTCCATTCCACTGACCTTTTTCTGCTTTCCTTAAGTATCTGGTTCATAAATATAATGAATAACAGTGGGCTTAAAGCATCTCCTTTTCTGTTACAAATGGTTTTGATTCGCACTTTAATGTTCTAACTATACTCATCAAATTAAAGATCTTTCTTATATTTTAAGGCTCTCTCACTAAGTTGACGTAAGGTGAAGATATGGTCTTGAATTCTGTATCCTGGTCTAAATCCACTTTGTACATCATCTAACTTTTTATCAATTACTTTTCTTAACTTCTTCTCAATAATGTTTTCATGTACTTTTTCTATTGTACATAGTAAAGAAATTGTTTCCCAGTTCTGCTTGACATTTTGTCTTATAATACATCCTACACCAGCCCGTGCTCTTTCTTCTTTTTATACACTATTGTATATTATTAGCTGATCTTCCATAGTCACCTCTCCTACTCCTTTTTTCTAAGTTTCCTTAAATAACTTAGAAAAAAGGAGTAGGCGAGTTTCCTTAAATAACTTTTACAAAAATTAAATAATGATAACATTACGTTAATTTCTGCAATTCTCTTTAATTAATGACAATAAATTTGTAACACGCTGAAGCGAAGATAAGAACATCTAGACCTGGTTGCATGTTCTCATAAAAAATTCCGTATTTGGAGATGCTGTGGAAAGAATCTGGCAGCCCAGCTTTTACAATTTAAAGAACGGTCCTCAACAACCGCCTTCGCCAAGAAAAAAAAGCTAAATAGGAAAAAAAGCCAACCTATCACCCTCCGAAAGGGAATCAAAAAAATAACTCTTACCCCAAATATTAGGCTTTCACTTCACAACATCCGCATAAGGTGAGAAAAGCGAGCGTTCTGAAGTTTCCGCTAGAACGTACAAGAAATAAGAGATGCTAGTCCGGAAATCCTTTTAACAAAATAATAAGAGAAGCAGAAACT
This sequence comes from Ignelater luminosus, assembly GCA_011009095.1. Lineage (NCBI taxonomy): Eukaryota > Metazoa > Arthropoda > Insecta > Coleoptera > Elateridae > Ignelater > Ignelater luminosus. The sequence continues at coordinate 69,296 of VTPC01008389.1, forward strand.
CTCAAAAGATACCCTTCCGACGAGAACCACCTAAATTTCTTCACTCGAAGTAAAAATCTATTTAAATTCGGAAAACTATACCGTGCGTTTCACACAGAATGGCAATGACACCAACGAATTCGCCGATTCGCTTGATTAGAAAAAAACATTTAAACTAAGAAAAAGTGAATGTAGCCTATTTTCATGAAGTTCAAGTATCAATTTCCTTCCCAAATAAAGATAATAAAAAATACGAGGACACCCCGAAATCATGGATTATCAATCCTCATGTAACGGGAGCAGAAAAGTAACCGTTACAATATATACAAGGAAATATTCTTACTTCTACCTCACTTAATGTAGTAATAGTTCTACGAATGTCTGTTAACTGTCAGTAAGTATAGCGGCTGAAAGAAGCTTTTCAAAATTAAAATCATTTAAAAAGTATCATATGATCTACAGAGCATCAAGTAGCCCAAATTAGGAGTTATGTCTTTTTTATAGGTGGAAAGATGGTTAGGGCAACAGAATACATTTTGCCCGGGGGTATTCAAAAGCCTAGTACCGGCCCTGCTGGGGAAATAATGTTAAAGACCTCCTATTCCTTGATATACAGCTAGTTGGCTCCACAAGCGGACATACCAAATTTCATTACGATTGATAGATTCAGTGAGACGCAGTTAGAAAATTAAGAAAAAATTCTGTTGGCTTTGACAGCTTATAACCCAAAAACGAGAAACTTTTTACCTAATCTTTTTTGATGAATCTGCGTCACCTGTTTCCCAGAACCAGTGGTTAAGCGTTGTCGATCTTATTTCTGGACACCCTGTATAGGTTTATTTTCTATGAAGGTTTATTAGAATATAACAAGTTAAATAATTTAATCAAACGTCAAAACAGCTTAAGAAAATTCAAGAGAGAACGAAACTCCTACTTATTTAACCTCCAGGTTTAAAAATTATATTCTTAATTAAATTAGTTTTAAAACTCAGTAAAAGTTTTAAAATTAGATTATTATTAATGTTACATTGTAGTACACACATAAGTTGTAGCTAAATGAAACCTTTAAAACTAAAACTAAACTTTCAGTGACTAATTAATCAGAATTACGAACTAGTACTTACTACGCAATACATTACCTTATCCGTTTTTTAATGAAACGGTCCTCTTCTGGTGTATTTGGCAGGATAAGTCAAGCCGTCTGGGTCTTAAGTGTTCTGCTAAAAACACCTAAATTGAAATAAACACATGAGCTTCAAACACATGTGCGGTTGTTAGCTTGATATTCTGAAAAATGAAAATGTTTAGAAGATCACTCGACCGTGGTTTTCATTTTATCTAAAACCGTAAGTGCCCTTTTTTAGAAGATTAGGAACCGCTTGTCCAAACGGAGAATCGGGGACAGTCAGGGCTTGACAGGGCTGTCGTGCGCTTGTCATGCATACATAGAAATCGTCCGCCCATCACATTCAACAATTTCTGCGATTGATGCATCAATAAAGATATGTTGGTTTTTTACTAGGACTAGTAAGTAGTCTTTTAGAGCAATCGTCTTTTTAGAATTATTTCGAGATTTTTACTACTGTTCGTAGGTAACTCATTTTGTATAAGATCAATTATATTATAGCTTGAATATTTTCCACTGCATTTTGCTTCATTAAGCTGCATATTTGCAAAAGTTGCCTTTGGAGCAACTTAATAAAAACTAGAAATTCAAATTAAATACATATTAGTTTTCTTGTTATTACATTCCTGATTATTTTAAACGGAAAGGATATCATTAAGACATCACAACAAGTTATCACATTTACTACAAAGTGTAATGATAAAAGCTTATCAGTGATTTCATATGGTGTTTCCTATACATTATCAAACTTATGGTACGAAGCTTTATGATGTCGTTGAGAGACACGCAAGAAAAACGTTAATTAATAAACAATAAGCGTATTATTAACAGTCACAATCACATTGAATGCGTTCTAATTGTCAGCACAAAAGAAATTCAATCATTTCTGATTTACATTTATGATCTTTAGCTTTTGTAACTAAAGAATGTTGTTTTTCTCATTTAATCTAATCTCGTGCCGTTTAATACATCATCCTACATGCGTCATTAATTATTTGTTTTTCCTCTTAGGTCACTAGATTAAATCCGCAAATAAAAGAGGACAAACTACTATAAACCTTTGAATATAATTCAGGGTTAAATTTCCCGGAATTCCATAAAAGAAAATGTAGAACTTTTGCAGCAATTCACAGAAAGCATCTTTTCTTTCATTTGAGAAGGCCATTTTAATGAATGAAGAGCACAGCACAGAAAATTCCTAATATGAAAAGGCATTCAAAAGTTAAAATGGATGGGTTTGTGGGTGACTTATTTCTATACCATAATACGGCTTTGTGTTAACTAATTTAAATAATAATGCGGTGAAAAAAGTTGAAATTAATTACTTCCCCCTCTCATGGTATATGTATATAAGAAAGTTGTTGAAACTTCCCTAACAACCCTGAAACCCTTCCTAAGGAAGTTTTTATTCAGCAAGTTCTCGAATTGCTTTTAAACGTATTAATTAAAAGTTAAATATACGAGCAATTGTTCAGGGCATATTGGGAAATTCAACCCTCCTTTTTGATAAATGTTTGCTATGCACTTTAAATTATAATTCTTTTCTGCGGAAAAGAATTTAAAAGTTACTTCCCGCGGGAAATTCAGAATTTAGCTTATTTATGTATTTTCCTTCCGTAATTCTTTGAAAAGCTTAATGAAATTAATTATGCCAAATTGCACGTGCGTACACGTGTGTGCCGTAGTGTATATGCGTAGTACTACGTTCATAATTATAATGAATACCCCTGGCACCGAGAGCAACTTGCATTTATGTAAAAGCTCAGCAACGTTCAGCGTGTAGATGTGAAAAACGTGGAATATCACAAACAATCCCTAGCGTGTTTCCCAGGACTAGAATTTTTAATTCTATTATACGCTACAGCGAAAAGGTTCCTAACAGTTTTTGTTTGCTCTTTTTTTTAACTACGTACAACCGACTTTTTCGTGTTTTATGCTCTTTTCTAAATTAATGTTTATGATACATCATGGCTGTAATACCTGCAGGTATAGGTATATAATATACGTACATCTGTTTTAGCTGGTATGTTTTGCTAGCAGTTCTAATTTGTAATGTGCTGCTTTTAAATATAGAAAACCCATAAAATGAAATTTTAGGAACAACTGGGGTCATTTTTGTACTTTCTTCTACTTATTTTCGTCTTTGTGAGGTGCCACATTAGGCCAAGTTGATAATTTGGAAATCGGCAAACTTTTAACTTTCTGTGATTTGTATATCATTTATTACATTATTACGTTAATGTTTTAATGGCTAATCTTTTCTAATCTTACCAATAAACTAAGGATTAATAAAAATTTTGTTTATTTGAATGGTTTTATAGAGTTACATTTTACAAAATTCTTTAAGTGCTCTTGACAAGGAAAAATAGTAATTTAATAATAAACAAAAAATGTAAATAGCACAAACAAACATAAACACAATAATGAAATGTAAACAAGGAGCTTTAGATCAAATTTTCTTTGAAAAATACCTGTTAAGCTGGAATATTGCTTTGTAACATACACATACTAATATATAAGTATTCTCTATGAAAATTTTATATTAAATTTTTTAGACTTATATCTCATCTTTTACAAGTAAACGAGAAATTTCAGGATTCTTTTATTTTGTATTTTTAAATGCCTCCCATTTCTTTCAAAGATTACTGATTTAGTCATTACTTTCTTGTTTATGCATTTTAACAGAATATTCATGAGCTTCACAAGAAATATACAGTGTTTCTGAAAAGTATGGAATATCCTATATATTTGAGTAAATATGCATTTTATGGAAAAATGTTTTCTATAAAAGTTGTTTAGTGTTTAGTTTTACATTACAGGGCAATACCAAATAACTATTTTTAAAAAAAAAACAAAAGCGCAACGAATAATGCTTTATTTTTTTTAAATGGGAAGGTATCCCTTCATTGTACTCATTTGATAGAGAATGTTTTTCTCTTTTCAATGATGTAAAACTTTGATACACTTGCATAAGTAAATTTTAATTAAAACGCAAAAAATTGTTTGAAAGTTTATTTCAATATTCATCTGTTACGAATTGAAACTTTGTATAACTACACTCTACAGTTCATAGAAGGTGTTAAAAGTGTGCACCATTCACAGCTTGGCAATGATAAAGTCGTCTTTCAAATTTGTTTACTGCATTTTGAATCGTTTCCGGTGTGATAGCTCTAATCTCTGTTCTAATACGGTCTTTTAGAGTTTCAATAACTTCAGGCATATCGACATAAATCTTATTTTTGAGATGGCCCCACAGAAAAAACCCAAGTGGACTTAAATCCGGCGAGCGAGCTGGCCATTCTACTGCACCTCTTCTGCCTATCCATCGATAAGGGAAAAAGTATTATCAAGAAACTGTCGGACATTAATTTCGAAATGAGGAGCTTCGTCTTGTTGCAACCATATTCTGTTATGGGGTACATCTGCATCTACTTCATTAGGAAATAGAACAGCTAAAGCAGGAACTAAGTCAAATCTAAAAAATCTAGATAAGCATCCGCTGTTAAATTATGTTCTATAAAAAAAGGTCCCAAAATTTGGGTTCCAATAATTCCTGCCCAGACATTGACTTTCTGCTGATATTGGGTGTGCCCTTCTACATACCAGCCCGGATTTAGCGAAGACCAGTAGCGCGTGTTTAGTTTGTTAATGGTACCATTCAAACAAAACGTTGCCTCATCAGTGAAGAGGATATTTTTATGAAAATTTGCATTTTCCTGAAGCCTTTGTGTTATTGCTTCGCAAAATTGCAATCTTCGATCTAAATCATCTTCTAATAATTTTTGAACTGTACAAGGTTTAAACGGATGGCACTTCTCCTTTCTTAGAACTTCGCGTACAGTGGATTTCTTTAAAGTATCTTCACGAGCAATTTGTCGAACAGAAACATGTGGATTTTCCACGACAGCCAACATTATATTCTCACGTTGTTCATTATTTAGAGCTTTAGGTCTGCCCATTTTTGAACGATCTTTGACAGAACCCGTCTCATGAAATTTATGCAAAATTTTATTTACAGTAGACTGAGAAATATGGTATTCCGGGTGCACGTTATTAAACAAATTGCAAACTTCCTTCTGTGTTCTCTTTCTGTCTCCATATCCCAGCACCATTAAAATTTCGATACGATGTTTTTCTGATAAATGATCCATAGCAAGTATTTTTGTAACTTTGTTATCCTCACGTTCATCAAAATGCTTAAATTAATTAAACGAATAACTTTTTGCTTTAGTTCGGTTATTAATTGACATTTCTACGACGCAATCAATTGTTGCAACAAACAAAAGTGTATCACACCGACCATAATGTGACTAGATGATATTGAAAATTTAAAAGACCGCGTCTGAAAAGGTAACAGATGAATAAATAAACTTTTAAGCGTTATTCAAACAATTTTTTGCGTTTTAATCAAAATTTACTTATGCAAGTGTATCAAAGTTTTTAC
>VTPC01008392.1:4558-30682 GCA_011009095.1 Ignelater luminosus
TTTTTCTTATTTATCTCTATTTTTGATGTCCGTCGCACTGTCTCTATCCTCAGTGCATTTTTCCTTGCTTTCTATTTCTTTACTTTTATTTTTTCCCACTCCTCTTCTCATTCCTCATTCTTTCGCTCGTTTCAACTTTTATCTGTTTATACCAACTCCTATATGTCGTTCTGACTAAGCCATTTTGAATTTCTTGTCTCTCGGTTTTCAATTAAATACTGAAAAAGCGCCTTGTTATATTTGATTCTTTTCAAATTGATGCAAAATCAATTTTGTTCAAAGTTCCTGTTGTATCACTTAATTCTAAAAATTTTTAGCTGTTCTTTGATAAGCAAATTAATGCTTTTGGTTCGCAGATGCAATTTAAAAACGTTTTGGTCTCGTCTTAGTATTACCGTAATATTATGGACTTTAACCATTTAAATTTCTTTATTTTTATGAATAATAAAAAATTACAGAACAACTTTTTCCACAATATCTTTGCTAGACAATTTAACATAATTAGGTGTGAAATTTTTTAGAATAATCCGAAAAATCATTAAAAGTAAGGAAATTAAATTTCTTCATATTGTTGGGATTCTAGATCCTACTACAGCTCTAAATTTGACATAGGCAATGCCTTTTTGTACCTTTGAGGTATTCTGTTCTGTCTCCTATTTAACTAAGGATTAGGCTTTTGTTTGCTCCGAGATTGAAGGCTCTACCTTCTAGCGCAACAAGATCTGCACATAACAAATATTCATGCGTCTTCTAATCAACTACTATCAGTTCACTTGTTTTTACTTTCTTAATCTTGTCTCATGATTGAGGTTAGTTATCTGTAAGCGGAAGCTTTAGGTGCATCGATTTTATACCTTAACATAATTGCTGAGTTCTCATAGATTCAAGACTCGACCTCATGTTGACAATTAAGCCCAATCAAAAACTCGTTTATACAAATTATAAAATTTCTTTCTCTCTAGAAACACATTTTACCTGTTTGGTTCTCTCATTTATCTACTCTTACGTTCGTTTCTCTGTTTCTTAGATTTTAGATTTCAAACTATTTCAGCGCCGAAATGGTTTTGAACAGAGTGGATATCGCTTTACTATGTGGTTTGTCTCATGGGGAATTTGGTTTAGGTGTTTCTTTGAATTACGTACGTTCCTTGTTCTGTTTTCTTTACTTCAGATTTCCAGTTAATTTCAAATACCAAAATGGTTGTACAAGAGCTATGTTGCCTATTTTATGTTGTGCGGTTTTGCTTTTCGGAGACAAGGACCATCTTCGTCACCTATAATGTGCCGGATAAATTGCTTGCTTCAGTGGTAGATTTAGTATGCAGGTAAGCATGTTAAGAGTAACCATAAACAAAGCAAAAGATAAATAAAACCGAAAGGCAAACAAAGAAAAAAAAAGTAGTAGTTAATAGCAACCTTAACCTACAGCTACAAAGCCAAGGGTTGTTTGTAGTATATGATACGTAGTATGACTCTATTTATGGCAAAATTTACGAAATGAACTTTCGAGACGGCTTGAAGTTTTACCCGCAACACTTTCTGAAAGTGTTGATCTTCATCTATCTACCCACTCCTGGCATACAGGAGCGAAGAATGATCCTCTTGGCTTTACTTACGGTATATTTTGTAGTATTCACACTGGACACTTAAATTTGATTGAATGAGAAATGGATGGCCTATGCCGTATGATCAACTCCAAACAAAGGCGTCTTATTGGTTTGGTTCAAGTTAGCTTTTCATTGTTTGAAAGGGAATTAAGAATTAGAACGTGTCGCTAGTCAGAGCTGTCAAAACAAAGAAACAACTTGGAGAAAACTTATAAATATTTTTCAGCGCGTGTTTGATAATAAATTAATAGGAATAGATATTGAAATCCATTGTTATAAGAATGAAATCTATTGCTACTTATAATAAAAATTTTATTTAACTGCATATTTGCCGCTCTTAAATCTGCTATCCACGCCTAGAAATTTATTAAAACTATATCTTTACCTCATACTAAGCAAGTTTCCATAAATGGGTTATTAAACAATGAATTCTGCCTACATATGGAAACAAGACCCATCAGATTTTACCTTCGTAATATTCAAATTACTTTCTTACACTCAAATATGTAAATGTATTTAAATGTACGCCTTCAAAGATTCATTACCGCTGATAATACCGAAAGCATTACAAACCCATTTTTATATAGGAAACAAAATAAAGATTTTAAAATGCAATATACTTGAAGGTGTTAGTCTTCGTAGGTTGTTCTTGCACAATGCTAGGATTTTCTTCTAGCAAATGAAAAACAAATCACGCATCTGACATCATCACTAAAGTTAGTTATGAGATAATAAACACAGTCATAAATGCTTTAACAATAGTGGTGGTTTACAACATAATGTTCGAGAATATTAATCCAGAAAAAATATTTTTCTTAATTGATGTTTTATTCATATTTGAAATTTGCCATACAGCATTGAAATAAATTATTGTCGTGTTTGAATCACCTGCAAAAAAACTGCCGCATCATCGACAGATATACAGAGAAGTAATAAGTACGTCTACGTATGTAGTATATCCTGCTATTTTTCCTATCAAATCTTGATCTTAATGATTTATATGCTGCCTCTCAGATGAAAGAAACTTCGGAACATAATTTAAAGCTGATCGAAAATGTCGATAATATTAGAATAAAACACTCAATACCAATAAGGCATTAATTATTAGTACTATAATAATCATTTCGACCTACTAGATAGTTAGATGCACAATGCACGTGCGATGTTAAAGCACGTATCTGTGTGAGATATTGAATTGCATCAGGTATGTCATTGAGATACCTCTCCGTATAATCAGTATGACTTTAAGGCAATTAAGAATAGATGAAAGAGATACGTGTTGAAATAATTCCAGTTTCCAACTTCTAAATGTGTCGTAATTCCTTTTAGATTCTCTAATTCAAGTTATAAATTGAAGCAGAATTGATTATGCATTGCTCATGTAGGCCACATAAATATTTTAGTAGAATGGAAAAGCGTTTCATTGCTTTAAATTTACATTTTATTTCTGAGATTTTATTGATTTCTATTCGGAATTTACGTAGTGATGGAATAATTTTCGAATGTACTTTATTTCTCATGGAAATTGCTATTTCTATTCGAACACGTCATGGTGTGAATAATCAATGGAAGACGAAAAGCTTTGATTTTTGTTGATGAATAATAAAAGATTTTATTCACTTTTTTTAAAATGTACCAGGATGAAATAAACAAATTTGTTAATTATTGTTTTCTTTTCTTTCAGGTAAGGATAACCAGGTGATAACCATGTGGACAAAAGTCTTTCTAATAATGGTAAGAACGATTTTAATAGAACTAACTCAAAGTGTTCCAAGTGTCTGTGTCTAATTCAGAAAGTTTTTGTTTTTAATATATAAACAAACGTAAAGTGACCATTCGTTCCGCTTTTCTTATACTGAACCACTATGTACTGGTTCAATGTTTGAAATAAAAAGTATCATTCTTTTTACCCTTTTGGAGACCTTTATCTTTAGAAACTTTGAATATTATAGGTTTAAGCGGATATCTAGGTAACCATGAACGTTGTTGAAGACGAATAAATTGATCCCCAAACCAGGTAATTTTTTTCTAATTTAACAATATATCCTTGAAAAAATTCTGTAAGGGCACTATAAAAGTTTTGCAATACAGGTTTGTTTATTGAATTCTTTCAAAGTAATTTCCATCACATTCAATACACTTCTCCATTCGCCGAAACCAGTCCTTAAACCAGCTCTGCCACGCTTCATCCGGGAGTGAGGCACACTCGTTACCCAAGCCTTCAGAAGGTCCTCGTCACTAGAAAACCGTTTTCCTTTCAGCTTCATTTTCACATGAGGGAACAGTGCAAAGTCACAGAAAGCAAGGTCTGGACTGTAAGGAAGGTGCTCAAGAAGTTTGAGTTTAGTATTCGTCAAATAATCGATGCAGGCTATGGGGCGATGAGCTGGAGTGTGGTCATGGTGGAGGTACCAGGTGTCCATTCTTGACTTTGGCCGCAGGTTCTTTATAGATTGTATGACTTTAGGCAGGCACTGTTCAGTGTATTACTCAGCTGTGATTGTCTTCTGTGTGTTCAAAACGACACGCTCTACAATTCCGCTCGATTTGAAAAATACATCTATCATTTTTTTTAAGAGATCGGAATTTTCTGACAGCTACGGGTGTAGCCTCATCATCAAAGACCCAAACTTTGTGTTGAGCCTTGGTCGGCACATCGTAATAGTACAGCCAAGTCTCGTCACCTGTCACAATGCTGTTCACATGCTGAGATTGTCCCTTATCAAACATTTTCAGCATCTTTCGGCACCAAGTCGCACGACGAGTCATCTGCTTTTTCGTCAGACTATGCGGCACCCAGAGACAACAACATTTACTTGTAAATGGTCACGCAGAATCGAATGAATTGCTGGTGCATGAAGGTGTAAGGTCTCCTCTTATCTGCCGGTATGTCACTCACCGGTCTTCGTCAAGCATTTTTATCGCAACAGTAATGTTTTCCTCTGTTACTGACGCGTTACTCAGCGTCCTCCAGAGTGAAATTGCCCCTTTGGAATTCTCTGTACCACCTGAATATAGTCGTACGATGTGGACAATCATTATTCAATGCAGGCGTCAGTTCTTCTAAGCACTGGTCTATGCTTAAACCACGCACAAAGTTATACCGCAAAACTGCCCTTATCTCACTACGTGACCACGATGCCATAGTCCGCACTTTACACTGTCACTGCTAATGAACAACTGAGCCCATCGACGTGTTGCTGGCGGCTACTATGCAAGCATGGACATGTCTGAACATGTAGTAACATGCAGCCTCCTGCGTTTTTTTTGTTAAGTCACATTGCAAAACTTTTATAGTGCCCTTTATATTCCCACTATGACTCTAGGGAACTCTCAGGAATGCCTTTGAATTTGATCAAACTTACAAAGTGTACTTGGGTCAAACAATTTGAGAGTTACAAGTCTACAGTTTAATACTTGGTAGTAGTGTGCATGCGTATCTTCTAGTCGTGCTGTCATATTCTGTGTGACTTACACTGCATACTTATCCTGACTTTGAATAAAAAAAGTATGGCACTCTGAGCACTAAGGCTCAAGTATTACAGGATGTCAAAATCTAGAAGAAAAGTCGGTTAAACAGAATCGAGCTTTGTTGGACTTCGCTCTTTGCCAGATTGCATACAGTGATTATTGGCTGATAGTCTACACTTTATCAAGCCACACAACTGCGATGCCTAATGGTTGGTTTTTGCCCTTCATTATTCTTGACGGTCAGATATGGTTAATAAAGTTCCTAATAGTAAGACCTACGTAAATATTTTGAGATGTTGAAGTTTAGAGAAGATAGAAATCCGGTCGAATCGCTTAAAGAATTGACTAACTGTTAGACGTGGTCCATTACCTAGTTTCCGCGGTAACTGAAATGTGAACTTCGCCCTCTTTTATGTCATCTATAGTAACTAATAATCGGACTGTATCCTCTACCCCTCTGGGGTAGCTAAATGTTGTGTTTTTCTTCTATTAAGCCACGTGCCGTGTGTTAAGATCTTCATATTTACAATGTCAAACGTACGTTCCCGCGATAATTACTTCAAATTGGGTTGCATGGTGACCTCTATTAAGGAATAGGATCGTGGAGGGTAGTTGCTTCCGCGGGGCAATAGTCTGCATAATTTAGTTATTGGATAAGTCGCATGTGCGCGCGCGGTGTGCAGATCAGGGCGTGTATCGACACCATTAGGAGGAATAGAATTTTGGGCGTTGTGGAGGGGAGTTGTAGGGTTTTTGTGGGAAAGTTTTGTGAAGCGTTTTCCATGGAATTTAGTGTTGCTGGCCTATTAAGTTTATCATTTTCTTGAAGCGTATTTGAAGCATATCAGCGTAGAGCTGGATCTCGAAAAGAGGCCGCCTTTTTAAACACATTGTTTGGAAGCAGAGCGTTGCTCGTTCTTTCGCCTTGAAGCGAAATTTATAGTGAATTCGCCATCATTCTGATCTCTTATCGCTGAGGGGAAGACAGCCAGTCTTCGGTGTTTTAAGTGAATGAATATGCAATTGTCCGTGTGAATAAAAGTTTGGATTATCACAGCTATTTTAAGGTTAGTTGATGAACACCAATTATAGCAGTGTTTACGTTCGTTTGGCCTAAATAAAGGAAGTGCATTCAAAGTTTGTCGAGTGGAAAACAATGAGATTTTTTTCTTGGTATTAATGTAAATATATAAAGACTATTTTTAGCATAATCATTGTGGTTTTGTGTTCGTTCTAGTTTATCATTTGCTTCACGAACAATGAATTCATAATTTAGTAAAGTCAAATGTGAAATTGTAATGCGCACAAGTTTTATTTTAATCATAACTAGTTTGCTTGTTTTTAATCTGTACTTACGAACGAATTTCCTGTCGAGTTTGTTAAATGAAATCAAATATTGTAAATGCATTAAATGTATCCGTAAGCTGTTTGTAGGACGTTTGACGGGATCCACATATTTTGTTTGCGTTTTGGGATTCCCCCCGAGTGTCGCTGCGCAGCAAGATTTAATAAGATCATTGACGTTCGTTTCTTAAAGCTTTATGTATGTTGTGTAATCACCTGTTTATTTGCTTTGTTTTTTTTGTCTTGTATGTAACGTTTATTCAATTTGTTTAATAATAGATTTGTTGTTTGAAAAGACAGCTCTTTTATTGTACTTGTATGCACTGGTTTGAAGTCACCCAAGTACTTTATTAACTTCATTCAGTTATACTTAATTTAACTAGTAAAGAATATACCGGGCGACTCGAAAGACCTTGATACACTGAGTGATCTAAAAAAAAACTTGATGATTTGATTTCAATATTCCAAATACAGGGTAAATTGGAAATACCTCTGTAAAGGGCGGTTTAACGCCTTGCGTAAGTTTTTGTTTCAGAAAATATTTGTGAAGCTGTTTCCGATTTAAGAGGGACTATAGTCCTTTTGAATCTTGTTATCTGGCCGAATCCATAGTGGCGTCTTCAATTAGTACCAATTTTGAGCTATTTTAGTGGCAAGTAAGCTTTTCGAACCTAGCCGTCTTCGACTGTTTGCTAGTCTGGGTATCAGCGAACTTAGTTCTTCGTGCCTTTTAGTCGCAGATTATAAGTATGTGTCTTAAAGTTCATTTTGGCATGTAACACGTGACTGACTATTGTGCCGTGCTTTCCACCACGTTATCTACTATTCAGGCTTTACCTTCATCAAACCATCTTCTTTGCTCAAAAACCCGCCTTTGCTCTCTACCAAGGGGTGCTTGTTAGCTGATTATAAAATATGCAGCCCGATCCAAGGAAAAGGTCAGTTTCTAGTTATTGATTTTGATTAAAAGCGCACCTATAACTTTTTGTTGACTATCACACTAAGGAATATTCAAGAATTTCCGATTGTTTTAATAATTTAATTGTTGGTTTTTGAGACAATCACAACCATTGCATGGGTTCTCTAGTTGTTTTACAAAGTAATGATAATTGTTAGATTTTTTAGGAAACGGCATTGTAATTCAACTGTTACAAATAGCTTTTTGGAAAATAGTATAATAAGGAAATTGTTTATTTGTGCCCCTTTTCATAAATCACTCTAATAATAAGATCCAAATACGTTGGGATATTGAAATCTAAAGGAAATACGAAGGCGTTTAAATTGCTTTGGGTTTTACTTTCCACCTACGGTGCCTAGGCTTCACCCTTCTTCGAACCACCTGCCTAAACCAAATACGTTAGAATATCATAATCTAGAAGGAACACGAAGGCGATTGAATTGCTTAAAGAAAGGTACGGCGATTCAAGGTCGGATTTCACTCTTCGTGTATTGTCTTGTGGTGGCGAAAGACTGGACTTCACTAACTACCGACTGACTCTTGAGTTAAGATGGTGGTGACTTAAGTTTCTGTTTTATCCTCCAAATTTTCCGTCCACGCAAGTCACATTTGGTGACTAGAGATTAAGCTTTACCCTTCTCCAAACCACGTGACTGATCTAATTGTAAGTTATAGAAAGCGATGATGACTCAATGTCGGGCTTTGCCTTCCATCTAATTTCTTTGTGGTGGCTAAAGACCGGAATTTTCCATCTAACGAGCAAGTTATGGTGGCTGACTGCCACGTTTGCCCTCCACATGGCCTCATACGGTAGCTGAAAGTCTGTTTACGAAATCCCTTTAGAGTATCGGCTTCAAAAGCAGTCTGCATTTAGAAATTATGAATCGATCTTCCAAAGTTATTGTACTTTCATAATTTAATTTATTTACGATGTATAAGCTTAAAGAGATTTTCAAAATAGAATTTAACTCCTTTTGAAGTACTCGGTCAGAAAATTCTTTTACGTTTATCGAAGAATAGTTAAAGGAAGTGAAGACCTGATAATGTTTTTTTAAGAATTGACTGACATTAATAAAATACATTTATGCACCTCTTTGTGTTCAGTTTAAAAATAATCTTGCTTGCTGCATAATACAACTCATAATCAGATTATGTCTGCATAGTTAAGAAAAAGTAAAAAATTTCAGTGTCTGTTCTACTTAAACAACAATAATGTAGATACACCATTTCTAACCTTTTTAAAACAGCTCTCAAGTCGTCACTACAAGGTGAAAAGATTTGATGTAAATAATGCACAAGTAGACTTGAAGTCTCGTAAATGGATGAGACCATGACATTATGAAAAATGCAAGAAATTACTTTTCCCAGACGCTCTTTCGCATATATGAAGTAGAATTTCATATGTTTTAATATTAATGAACTCTCTTAGAACGAGATAAATGGTTTTAATTATTTATTCTCCTACTTTATCATGCATGCACGCGTCGACTCTATATTTATACGATGTCCTTTTTATTGTGAATATACACAGATTTACGTGGCAAATGTGCTTTTGCCATTTTAATATGTAAGTGTAATGTCGAAGAAAAGTTCAATATTTATGTACCCTCCACTATAATTCCGCTTGTCCATTTTACAAACGCGTTTGAATTTGTCACTGTTTCTGCAATAAGTGTTTCAATAAATCACATACGCAATGATCCTTAGTGATTTCTTTTAGACTGCAGTGGTCGTCTTGAATACTGTATTGGAGATCATTTAGCCTTTTAAAAAACCACTAACCAGTTGCAATTTTTCTCTCGGCTAAACGCTAGTTTTTATTTGCAAAGCAAATAGAGAAGCAGGGAAAGAAATTAATTATTTCTGTTGCAGCAATTTTTCATAGTGAAAAGTATCAGGGAAATAATCGTTTCTCGTTAATTTTGCAGTTTCTTTACTAGGTATCTGCGTTATCTTCTGTTGAGCACAAAAACTAACAAGAAAATTTGAGTGAAGTTAAAAAACTCTTAAATTGTTTTATGTAGGTACTTCATTAGTATCTGTGTGGGCCTAACGGGCGCCACTTCATAGCTTAATTGAAGTTTTTTAAGGGCTTCCTCAGTATAATGTCTTGATAAATGGGGGTGTTAAGAACAAAGCTAACTGAAGCTGTAATCTCAGAAAATGCTTTTGTAAATAAGCGGACATTTCAATTAAAACTTATCAAAGTTTAATCTACTATTTGCTTAGAAAACAGTTTTGATTATATCTTTGTGGTAAAAAAAAGAAGGAAAAACTTATTCGGTCTGTATTAAGCCTTGACTTCCCCTATAACACTTGTGCCAATTTAGATAATAAAAATTTATTGTCTGACCCCAGTAAAAATACAATGGCGTACCTACCTATAAGCAACTATACAAAGTCGACCCCTAAAAACAAAAACTAAAGTTTCCAGATCATAAATGATTTCGGTTCCGATTTTTACGAGCGTCTGTTAACCACCCATAGCGAATCTATAATGCAAATTTTTTTGAAGTTATAACTTTTTACGTAACACATGGCCAATATAGCAAATTAAAATTTAAAATTAATTTTTACCCTATAGTATACAGCGTGTTCAAAAAACTTATCAAGGTTTATTAATAATTAATTGTAATTATAATAATTTATAAATTTATAATAAGGAATATTGATTGATTTGGATAAATGGATGCATTTACAATGCCATCTATTTTCTGCCGGATTCTTTTCACTTCCATTCTTCCTTTCTTTGGAATTTTTTTGTTTAGCCTAAAGGCATGTTTTAATTGCTTTGACTTCCTAGTATAAGTATTAGACAGGATGCAATCAAAGTGAATATACTTTTTTTGTAATTCAGTACAAAAAAATAAAAAGATTACATGACGTTTGAAATTTTTTCATTTTTGGGGGGCGAAGGAAAACTAGCAAAAGTACTAATAATAAAAACCCAAAAAATTTATTTGTTGCTCCTATCGAGCCATTCTGAAAACCCCCGAATATGTATCTACTCATTTTCGGTCTAAAATTACCAAAAGATGTTTCATTAAAATGGAAAAGGAAGCGTTCACCATCTCTCCTTGTCAAATAAACCCAAATTGAATAGTTTGCTCTACTGTCAAACATTTTCTATCCCTTTTGATCTTGCTTGATTATCATATCTCTTTCAAACCATCATATTAATTTCCCCCATGAAGTGTATTATGCTGAAGATCAATCAAATGTGGATGGTCCAGTTCATAGTCTGCCAAATTCTCATTTTCGTACTACAATCTTTGTACTGTATTTATTTTATTAGTCTTCTGTCTACTTTCTAGGTACTTTTCTTAGTCCTAACAACTTTTGTATTTTCAAGAGTTTGAATTGATTGATTGATAGGCGCTGCTTTTTCTAGACTTGATACTGATATCTCTGGTCCAGCAATACATTTTTCTTCCCGATCTACATTTAAAAATCTTTTAAAATACTCTTTTCATCCCGCTGTAACTTGATGTCTGGTAACAGTATAAAATCAAGCTCTCTTCATCTTTTTCTAAAGCCTGTAGCTTTTTTTGGTTTTTCTGAAAATCTTGCTTGATTTCTCCTGATTGTAATATCTTCCTATTTTATTGATTTCACTGTCAAGAATCTTCCATTAGCTTGCATTATCTTCAGACAATGTTCTGTATCCTTTGTTTATTTGTCTACTTACAGTTTTTGTATGGATTCATATTTGCAATATTTTAATTTTGTTTGACGTCTTTGCTTTGCTTCTAGTATATTTAGTTTATGTGAAAAACCAGTGGCAGCAATCCTACTAGTAGTAGCCACGAGGAAGCTAAAACCTTGCAAATAGGCCTTTTTAGGACCTCATCTCCTACCTTCTCTTTTCGCCAAAACCTACCAAACTCCCTTATGAAAGTGAAAAGATCAATCTAAGCAAGAGTTCTTAATTCTTTCCTTGATAGATCAATGGCTTGGAAGGTAAAGATATCCTTTTGTAACTCCCACTATTGCTAATTGGAAAAACATTTTTTTTCATTTCTACGTTTAGTACATGTTAGATCGTTCTCTACACCTACTCATGATAAGTGTCTTCTTAGAGTTTTCCTATGTCTCGTGCAAGGGCGGATTTAGGTATGGTCTTTATGAGCTGCAGCCCAGGGCCCTATTCAATCAAGGGGTTAGAAAAAAATAAAAATAACAATTTAAACTTTTCTAGGTATGGTTGGCAGAGTTGCTACTCGTCTCGTCCCGAGGCTGCCTCTGCCTCTGCAAAAAGCAGCCTTGGATATTGTCTAGCAAGTTGCTTGCTCTGGACGTGCCTTAAGTTGTTTTAGTGACTTTGACTCAATTAATTAAGCCAAGTATTCGTAATCGGTCATTAATATATACGTAGAATTCTTCAACTGACTTAAAGTTCTTCTAGTTCCACAAAAGTACTTTTGAAATAAACGTTTGTCCCACCAAAGTAAGCCTTTTTACTGTTTTCTTTTATTTATCAAAATCTGATATTATTACAATTAATACTAGTTCATAAAAATTCTTATTATTTAATTGGAACAGCTTTATAATATTATCAGAAGCAAGAAAAGGTAGCTGGGTGACACATTTAGTTTGATACCAAAATCTCAGATACAAATATCAACATACCCTTACAGTATACCCTTTAGGTACTGATGAAATCCTAAGGTTAAATTGTATGTCACCTTATGAAGGAAGATATCTTGGCAAAACCCTTAAAATGCGCCGTAAAATTATGTTTCATAAAAAGACTGGTATATAATTCAATTCAGGGGTGGATTTAGTATATCCAAGTGCATCATATAAAATAAAAAAATTCTTCAGCGTTTGTTGACTACAATTTTTCCTATTTAAAAATAGATTAAAACAGTTTATCAGTAAAATGGCAAATGGTCTCCACAACTAGCCCAAGCTCGGGTTAATTGGAAGGGGCCCCAAACAGTATTAGCCCAGAGCTCCCAAAGCTGGTCTCGTGGTTGTAAATAGGGGTTTTCGGTTTTTCGTCTGGTGAGTTTGTCTCCTTTCATGCGGTGGATCCCACTGTGACCAGCAACCCAAATGAGATTATTCTCCTTTGTTATTGCTAGCTCTTTCAGAGCTTCTACGTACTGCTCAACAAGAGCATTTCTTGCTCTAGCTGAACAGATTTCAATAACTCTATCGCAACAAATGTGGCTTACATTGCCCAAGCGTTAACTGAGAATCGCTTATTGTGATGTAGAGGGGTGCTTTGAATGAAGAGAGATTCAATGGTAGTTATAACAAAAAATAGACTTATGACAATAGTTGTTATCACGTTGTAGAGAGCTGGAGGTGGAGTTTCCTTGGAAGTTTCAATTTTGCTTATCTAGGATGACAAGGTGGACGTTACCTTGTTCTTTTCTGTAAGTTGAGCCATTAATAAACATATTAGATGATGAGCTTTACTGAGGTGGAGATCGTAAGAGAAAATCAAGCAACCTGATTTTTAAGGCGTTTGTCGAAATCTTGAACATTACTCTGTTCTAAATGGTTTATCTTGGAAATGTTATATTGCAATGCAGGAAGTTTGCTGCACACTTACATCACTGTTCAGATCTTTTGCTTTTGTAAAATGAAATTGAAATCGAAACATTTTGGCTGTGATTCGAAGACGTTTGTTTTTAGTGATGTGGTACTTCGTTAGTATTTCCAAGAGAATTCAGACGTAAACCTGTTGCCATGTTTTTGGGCACGGTTTCGGAATTATTTCCAGCTGAAGTCAAAAGACTTGACGGAATCTTTCAAGACGTAGCTTTCGAAATCTTTGCTATTCAGATTTCGTGTGAATCATCTTTTGGCTTTAAGTTGAGCGTGAAGGAAGTTTACATGGAACTAGTAAATAATCCGTATTTGGAAAATTGGCATTGGAACTCAGAAACGTCAAATAGGCAAAGTAAATGAAAGAACTTAATTATCTTAAAAATCTTTCTGAGCGTAGAGCTAAACGACAAAAAGGAACAAAAACAAACAGCAAAACATAATCAAGGATTTTATTGTGTACAGTTGACAAAAGATGTTGCCCAAAGAGAATTAATTGTGACTTTAATATTGATGTCAACACCAACTCGTCATATTTTGTTATCTCAATGTCGCTGTTTTAAAATTGAGTTGGCTGGTATCGATTTTCTCCATAGCACCATCCTTGTTATTGCGTAAATTCTTTTTAATTTATTTTTATGAACTCATACATAATTACTGCAAGAATATCTAGTTACTTGTAGATTCTCGCAGAATCTTGATTAATCTTTTAGCAGCCTTAAATGACATCAAAATTTCTTTTCTTTTATACGTGTGCGAGAATCAAGCGGCCAGCACCAATTCAACAATATTTAATGGAAATATAAACTGTTACGAGCGCAATCTAAAGATATCGACCAAAGTTTGTCAGGATTACGTGCAAAGACATCCTTATCTAATCCTAAAACCGAAAACTGCAGGTACGACAAGGACGACCATCATCCCGTGTCAACTTTTATCATACGTTTAGGAACGCCTGGATATTATTTCCTGTTTTATAGGAGAACATTTCCGAGTGATGCGAGGAAGAAAATTGTGTTATGATAATTTTCCGCGCAATATTTAATTTCTCGACATCATCAGTTTATTTACAATGTAAAGTGCATATTTTTTAAAAGGTACATTTTGTGTGTACGTGCCTTAATAGAAATTCAGATTTGATATTTCGCTTTTCCTGTTTGACCTTTTTTGCATATGTATTATAATCACTAATGAATATATGATTAGGGGAAGGAGAACGAAGGAAGAAATAAAAATAAGTTTGTGTATTTTTAGGCTGATTATAATTTAGTCTTTGAAAAATGTATTCCCATTTTTCTGTTATTTTATGTTCTTTGTAAATATTTGTCATCAAGGTTCATGAATATCACAACTTGTTTCTTTTGACAAGTTTTTCTATAGCACAAAGGTTCTTTGCCAATTTTCCCTTTTTAACAACTTGAGCGAAGTCTTCGGTAAAATCTGTATGTAAATTGAAAAGAAGCTGGTCGTATTGAAAGTGAATTACTCTCCGTCTTGCTTGTTAACAACTTTTCAATGTGAACTTTTCAAAGAAATTTTATGCTGTTTAAACCAAACTTGTATATTAGTTTATCTTTAACAGGGCTACTCAATATTAATAAAGTTCTCACTTTCTGCTCGATATGTAGCATGTACTGTACTGGCGTGGCGCCGCGCCGGTTTTAGTATAAACTTGGAAGCTATGCAGGACGTAATAGTTTGTGGTAATTAATCATTCCAGTGAATCTTATTAATGATGAGTTTCTAAGTTGGTCACTTTTCAAAACTTATTCTTGAATAAACTACAGTAAAGTATTTTCAACTCGTTAAAGTTTACGGAATAAAAGTAAGTAATTAAGTTAGACCCAGAAGTGAATCGGGAATTTCCTATCTTAACGTGCACAAAAATAATAGGAGCAATCGAATCACTGATGATTCGGCTTCAGATAAACTAAAGGGGTGCAAATTGGATAATTGAGGAACTCAACAAGTATATCTAAACAATTAACAGAAACTCGAGTGTTAACGAAATTGAAATAAGATTCTTCTGGAAAGAAAGAATGGAAGACGGATATACCGGTCTAATAAAAACAAAAATTTGCAATATCGCGAATATACCTGAATAAAATAACATTTGGCTATAATAATAAATTTAAGAGCTAATAAAAGAAGCTAAAGACATAATATAGGGGTTGGATTAGATAACTATAAACCAAGAGATGATTCGACAGTAATAAAAGAAGCGAAAGTAACGACAGATAAACTATAAATGTATTAGAGGGTTGATGTGGACTATCAAAGAGAAATATATTCCAACATACTAAGCAGAAAAATATTAATTAATAGATATTGTACGAGAAGCTAGATAAAGGCAAAATTTTGATTATTTGTTTATTAAAAGCATTTTAACTACTACTGAATGTTTTAGTCTTAACAACATTGAATGATTATGATAACTACAGAGATGGCTTCATACCATTTAATTAATATACTGAAAAGAAAATTGTATCTATAGATTTAAATTATCTGATATTTGTCTGTTGTACAAGATAGAAGCAAAATTGGAAGTACCCAAAAAATTAATTATCAAATGTTAAAACACTTTCCTACTGATAAGATTCCAATGGCGAAATTCACTCTTTGGTAACAAAGAAAATGTAAATTCCGCCTGTCTGAATAATTTAATATACTATCATGTTGAATCTGAGTGTACTGAATGCCTTTGCTATATCTAACTGGAAGCTTCTGAAAGTAACTTTGCAGAGATATTTTAAATTTGAAACAAAAGTGTCAAAAAATAAATTATTGCGGAAAACTTAACACAAGACTGAAAATATACAGTGATCCACAAAACTTTTGGATTATCAACATCAAGTGCTTTAAAATTCTTGTTAGGTGGAAATAATCAAACAAAAAGTTTTGTCACATAAAAGATGTATAATATACAGTGGAACCTCCATAACTCGAAATCCAAAAAGTGGGATTATTAGTTTGAGCTATAGAAAACACGAGTTACAAAAAATTACGTGCAATTAGTATACGAAGTGGAAGGGGACGCAATAAATTTCGAGTTACAGAAGTTCGACTTATGGGAGTTCCACTGTATTGAAAACTTGAGTTTTCTAAATAATCACTTGGAATCTTATTCCATTCACACTTCACTCGTTCTCAATCAAGTGTTTCTTTATCAAAGATAGTGTTTTTCTAGCACAATCTTGTTGTAAAATAACGTTATGTGCTCTGCAATTGAAATCACCTAATCTATCCATTAATAATGTTTTCAAAATGTTTATATAACGGTCAGCGATTATTCATCCTTCTATTCTTGCGATTTTACCAACTTTCTGATCCTTAATGCAGCCCCATATTATAAACTAATTGTCATCCGTACGTGTACAGGCCGTCGTTTCTAATCTCGAAGATGACTAGTTTTTCCTTTAGTGGTGTAGGCGAAGAGAGCTAACCTACTGCCATGACATCTCCCGCCCCAAAAAGCCTGAGGTCTGCCTCTCGCAATTCGCGAACCACACCGCCCTCTGGGTGACGTTTCGAAGCTCTGCCCTGGGATCGAGAATCCTGGCGTACAAACTAGGACGCCTGGAGACTTGGTTCCGAAAGTAGAGGATCAGACCAAACCCTCAGAAAACAAACTTCAGCTTATTCCACCACCCCAGCTACAACCTACACGGCCAGATTCGATCCCAATGACGTCCGCCTGGAACTGTGGGGCTCGCATCTCCAACTTGGCATCACTTTCACCCCCACGTTGAGATGGAGCGACGAGCTGAAGCGCTGCCTGGACTCTGCGCCGGTATTCCAGACGTTACTTCACGCATACAAAGCTTTTATAAGACCCGTAATCTATTACAGATTCACCGTCTTTGGCTCCGCACCGCCATATGCAATCAGGAGACTCCGATAGAAAGATAGGGCCATCTGCAGGAGGGTTTTCCGCCTACAGCGCTTCTTCCCTTCGGAGGAAGTCTGTGACAGAGCAGGGATTCCCCCTGTAGATGCGCACCTCGAATTAATGAGGGGTCGCTATGCGAGCAGGGCGGTTGAACTAAACAAAGAGCACGTTCTCGACATCCTCAGAACCCCAGATCCGGCTGCCTACAGAAAACCCAAAAGAAAACCTAAACATCCGCCCTCTATTATGATGAGACATGCCAAAAACCTCTCTTCCGAGTTAATAGACATACTTCTCGACACCCCTTTAATCTACAGATAAGTTCCCATTCACAGTTCTCCGTGAAACTACCGAGCAACATAGTCAACGTTCTCGCGCTACGTTTTCATTTGGTAGGTCCGGGGCATCCCCGGCCGACTGTTCCTACTAGGGTTTTTCCCTGGTTTCCCCTAGTGGTCAAGGCGAATGCTAAAACAGAAATTTCCACGGACCCACCACCGCATATCAACGCGCCGCGTTGAACCCTCCCTCTCCTCCATCACAACACCGAGGAACCGCCGCCCCACCATCTAAGGCCTACACTACAGCTGCTGCTACACCTACAACTGCTACACCCATAAATACAAACATACACACAAACACACGAAACACAGGACGACCACGAACTGAACTGGATTTTAAGTTGCTGACTACACACAATGCCCTTTTTTTTAAAAGGCCGAAGAAGCTTAAAACGGAAATTAACCTTGATTACTTACTTAGAGCTAACCCGCAAGGACACCTGCTGCTTTGCCTGAGATCTATTTTCCTATTCTTATGCACTGATGATGACTGCATTCATTCATCTAGACTACAAAGGTGTTTTGATGATATTTCGATGCCATCAGAGTAATGAAATGATGGCTGACCGTAGAGCGGATTTCCAATTTTTGTTTTTCTTGGCTTCTGAGAGTCTGCATTGTGGTTGACGCTTCATTTGTAGTTTGTCAAATGTAAAATCCACCTTTTTACAATTTTTGTAGTTGATGCCCTTTACCATGGTCTAAAATGTGCTAGTGAGGGGCAGTCACACTTCAGTAAAGAATATATGTTAAGCCACCGAAAATCTGGCTAATTCCAATGTTTTTGTATTCCACAATCAATTTAGCAAACAAAGTTACTGTTACGTTTTCAGTGTACAATACACTCTTTTCAAATAATTTAGATTCTTTGAAACTTCTGCAACTTATTGTTTAATGTAGAGATCTTGTGTTTTGATCTTTGAAGTAACAGTATGAGAAACAGTGTGATTTGTGGCACACTAACAACCTTGACTCGCGATTCTCCACATGCGACATTGTGGAACTTTTTGCAAAGGCTTTTGTCCATATTGCCAAATTAGAAAAGGCACTAAAAGGTTTTGAGGCAGATTATGTAGAAGAATAAATATATGCAGATCTACATAACTTAGAAATAATATGGAAGAACCATAGAGTGTAGTTACATCGTATTTAAAGTTGTCTTCTTTAAGTTTTCTCTGAAGCCAAAATCCAACAAGAAAAAAGCAGCAACTAATCAAGTTAATGGTACTCAATATGCTGAGAAACTGATCAGTTCCTCGTCTAAAGAGCAGCTTATTGCAAAAGAAACTGAATGTACATTGTAAGAATCTTCAAAACAACAGCATTCAAAACATCATGGAACTTTATCTGTATTGAGAAGGCACTAGAAAGCCTTCAAACCACTGGTACATACCCGTTAAACCTAGAAATATTTTTCGACGAAACTTTTCGACCTGCAGAGATTACAGATGGTTTATGACAGATCTGCACAATTTCGAGACTATATCAAAAAACCACAACTAAGGTGTAGTTTAATCGCGTTTCAGGATATTTTCTTCAAGGCTTCTCTAAACCAAAAGCCAAACGCGGAGAAATCAAGACAAGAAAACAGAAAACAGAAAAAAGAACTAATAGAACTCAGATTCTGAAGAACTGAGCAATTCTTCATTTCAAGATCAGCTTGTCACATGAGAAACTGAAAGTACTATGTTCAGATTTTTAAAACAACACGCAAAAGGTCAATGTGTTATGGTACATTAGCAACTCTCCATATTTTGTTCATAATGCCAAAATGGAAAAACACTAAAACACTTTAAAACCACTGCCTGTTAACCCCCGAAATATTTTCTGATAAATATTTTTGATTCGCTGAAGCTACAGTTGGTGTGGAAGAAATGTATGACAGACCTAGAGAAATAAGAGACGATATCAACCAGGCCAGCGTATTTTAAAAGAAACTGGCTATAGTGGGTTTCAATATCTAAAACGGTATGCCAAACAGTCAGCGTGGTTTAGAGCACTTGAACAACCCTCCATATACATCACGGAACTTTCTTCAAAGGTCTTTCCATTATTGAGAGAACACCAAAAAGGCCTTAAAGTCGTTAAACCCAGAAGCACGATTTGCATTATTCAAAGACCACAGATGTAATGGAAGAGATACGTAACGGATCTTGTAGAAATTAGTGACGAGGTCATAGAACCACAACGTGTAGTTAATCTAATCTTCACTATTACTGATTTCAACTTTTACAGCTTTCTTTTACTTCTATCTGTCCTCTCTTTAGTTATTTTGCTTTCACACCTTAGGCATTTTGATTCTTTTTCAGGTTTTGTTTTGATAAGTTGGCGTTTAAATGAAGATCTAGTCAGTTTCGGAATGTGATTAGGGATTTATTTGCTTAATGTATCTTTAAGTGAGTACTTTTCATAAACTAGTTTCCAAAATACATCTTGATACCTAAGATTCTGTCTGAATGATGTCCGTGTCCTTGGAATCATTAAAATAAGTTAAATTGTAAATAACCTTTTTGGACTTTCAAAAGTATCTAGTGTAATATCATTAGGTTTATCACTACTGTTATTTTTGAACATTTTACAAAATTGAGAAGAAATTATTTTTACGAACTTTAATACTATAAACGTTGAATTATCTTGAATATGCTGATTATAAAAGAATCAGCCAAGCCTATAGGAAATGAAAATGTAAAATCAGATTTCAAAAGTATGTCTTTTGTCTATTTAAACCAGTCATAAGTAAATTTACTTTATTCTTACTTCTCTAAAAAGCTGTTAAAATTTAGTTTACAAAGTTAGTGTTTGTATTTAATTAAATATTTAAAGTAATCTTAACAGTTTATAAAAATCTAAATAAAATTTCAAATCTGTTTTGCTTGAATTATTTTTTAAGAATAGAAAAAGTGAGAGAAGGTAAGTAAGAGCAGGTTTGTGTTAACTTTTAAATTTTTTTGGTTAACGTTAACGTAATAAATCGCTTACACGTCTTAATTTAAGGCAAAATTAGAAAATTAAACAGATTAAACAATAATTTCTGTAAGAGCTTTTCTAACCGGTAGAATATAAGGTCCTGCCAATATTGCAAATTCCATCTTGATTAATCTGAAAACTATTACAAATGCACAGAAAACCTTTGAATTTAAATCACTATCAGAATGATAAAAGCTTTATTAGAAGTAACATTTTGGCATTGATGAAATCTGGTTTCACCTTTCAGAATGCCGTCAAACAGCTCGCAAAATCATATTACGTCATATTCCAAATATTCGTATTATTTTCTTTTAGTAAAATGTTTGTATTTGTATTTTTGTTTAACATTTCTAGAGCAGGCTAAAATATTAAACTGGTATCTTTTGTTTGGCTTATGAGGTGCAGGCTATCTTACATTTTGGTCATTTACAACCTTATCAGTGGTGGAAATTTGGGAAAGGCGTGCATACTCTAATAACCTCAAGAACTAACGTTTTTGGATATAAGTTTATGAAGACAGTACACCAATTTATAATATACTGTCACCTCCTGAAGTTTGACTACTAAAACTGAAAACACCCTGTATATTCAAGCTCCTTTTTGTTTCCCTATGCTTTAATTATTAAATGTTAAATCGTGAAAAGACAGAAAGGAGTTTTATACTGTGTATATGTGTAACCCGTTGTTTTGTACAATTGTTGAGAAGATTCAGGAATGTCCGTTTAACTGCGGTTATGTAGTCCACGCAGAGGTTCCACAATATGGGGCTCAGAATTGAGCCCTTGGAACTACTTTTGTTACTTTGTACTTGGTGGTTGCTACATGAATTTGGAGATTCTCTAAATAGCTTTTGAAAATAGTTGGCCGAAGATTCGACTTCGGTTTTGAAAATTCCCTCTTGCATATCGTCTATTCCAGGAGCGTTTTTGAGTGTTCCCTCATTATTGTCTTAACGTATGAACAGTTGAAGAAATCTTGCATTCAAATCGTTTCATATGGAGAACTCATCTGGTTGTTGTAGGATTGGAGTTAAAAAAATCTAGAGATGACATCAAAGGCTGACTTGGTAGTCAGTAGATGCTGATTGCCTTAGGCTTTCAACGTTTTAAGATTTCCGTGTTGGTTGAGATAGAATATCCTAATTTGATTCGAAGAAGCCATACTAGCTGCGTGAATTCTATTTGGCGTTAAATAAAGGTATTTGCTCTTTTTGCTATTGAAGCCGACAAAGTCTCGTTTGCTAGTTATGCCTCTCTCTTCTAAGAGAAGAACTGAATTTTTGTTTTGTCCATTCTAGTTATAACGTGGTTCAATTTATTCAATTTGGATGCCCAATTTGTGACTCGCTACACATGATTGTATCTACAGGTTTAATGCTAGTTTTAATTATCGTAGTCTCTATTATACAGAACCAATCGCCACTAATGTGGCGAATTACGCGTTTAATGTGAACTCACAAATCTTAATTATTAATGTAAAAAATTGTCATATTTGGGTTTTGGAACAATAATGGCCATCATGTTTTCAATTTAACTTGAAATATCCATGAATGATAAAAAACTAAGGTGCTTAAAGATTTCAAAATTTATCTGTATCTTTCTAATTAAAATTTGCATGTGTCTTTTGTCAATCCAATCAGGCATCCATAAAACAATTGTAGGTTCAGTCAACTGGAAAGAATATCATTTAAAATGAAAATGAATCTGTTTACTTACACTGACCTAATTTTCCTTAAAAATTCCTCTTCAGAAATGATTCTCGGAAAGGCCAAAAAGAAATGCAGTTAATGCTGTTGGACAGTAATGGAAAGCTTAAAGCTGATTTAAAGTTTAATAACTTGAAAATTTATTTAAAACGTGCCACTCTCAAAAAGCAGCAAAAAACTTTAAATTACTTAGTATGTTCTGTCATTTCTTACGTTTTTCCTTTATGTTTATATAACCATACATTTTTATGATGGGGCATTGATCTGAACATCTACTAAAATATGTATTGTAACTTCAGTATGGTGTATTCTTGTAATGTTTGAAAAAGAAATGTATTAATATTAAATGAATCCCAGTATGTTTGAATATTTTATAAGGAATATTTCTTGAAGTTGATTGACAGTTCCATAAATAATGCATTAAGACGTATACGTTTTTTAAGCTTTATTAAATACATCATTCTAGGAAATTAATCTGTCATAAAAAGGCAAAGAAAAATATACAGAAGTTGAGATGGAACAAAACGAGTCGCGGTATTCCAATAAATTTTCTCCACTTCTTAATTGCATTGGAAATAAATTAATTTTTAATTTAATTTTCAAATTCTCGTTTTGCCTCCATGCTAACCAGGTTTCAATTTTTCGCCCACCCTGGATAATTCGGTTATGTAGCTTTAAAAATTATGCAAAGCCGCTAAAGTGTAATTTAATTAAAAATTAATCAGCTTTTCTGTTCAACGTATCGACGTTGTATTTAATAATTACTAATTGGAACGCGTCGAAAGAAAAAATCAGATTTATAAACGTATACACCAAGAAAATTTTAGAGGTTAACGAACTGCCATAAAAATGAAGATTTTAGGTTGTTAACGAGGAAGCTAACATTATTTCAGTCGGACGAACGGCTTAGTGAATCGAAATATTAGATTAAAGCTAAGACAGAAATTAAATGATTGATTTCATCGCAGTTGAATCTGCCGATAGAAATTCTTTTTCTTCCTTTATTCAATTAATGGGTAATTTCTTCTGGATTCGCAACAAGTTTAACAGGCAGTAATAACTTGGCCTGCGGACGACACGAAACGGTATTTTACATTTACTCTACATTCACTGAACTCTACAAAAGACAAACATGTGCGTGGGTTTCTATACATTATACGTGCCCATTATAATCCTCATTTATCCATAATAATTCTCGAGTATATCCTCGTCTCCATTGTTACTCATCATAACAAGGAAGTATGACTTGTCAAACTTAGTATTTTATAAAACGCGAACAATGTGTCGGTTTATATGTTTAGATTGTTCAGTAATTAATATTTGTGCGTTATAACACTCGTCAGTGTTTCCTTTGATATTTTACCAGTACATACACCATTTTAAATCATCTCTTTACATCCAACAGATTGGACTTTCTAGATTCCATATTTGGGTTAATGTTGCACAGGAAATTTATAG
Source organism: Ignelater luminosus (assembly GCA_011009095.1). Classification (NCBI taxonomy): domain Eukaryota; kingdom Metazoa; phylum Arthropoda; class Insecta; order Coleoptera; family Elateridae; genus Ignelater; species Ignelater luminosus. The sequence continues at coordinate 27,858 of VTPC01008392.1, forward strand.
TGTAGGATTACAATAAGATTATAGAAAATAAACCCACGCAGAGGGAATCTTCATTTCTCACTATTTTAAAATCTGACTTTAATTATACCATGTTGTAGTTTTGTGTGTCTTTTTGTTACAGTGTAAGTTACAAAATAAAACGTTTCTGAACATTTCTTTGCTTAACAAACAACCGTTCATGATTTTCATTTTAATTACTATGTTTAATTTTAACATTTAAAGGTTCTAACTGTGAGTTTGGTATAAAGAAATTTTAATTTTCTTCTCTTCTCACAAAGGTATATTTCTGTTGCTCCACGAGTAAACTGTCATTAATCCTGAAAGATTGTGCTGTGGTAATTTAATTTTGCTCTCAGTTTTTATGGTTTTGAAATATTAAATTAAATAGTACAATCTTTTACGCAACTACTTTGAGAACTCTTGTTTAAAAGTTCACAAAAAAGCTGTAATTATCGTTTCTTTGTTTTCTTTAAAAGGTTGTTTACTAAATGAGATTATATAAAGAGAATTTTAAGTATTTTTTGCAGAATAATATTTTTCTGAAATAGAGCTCGTGTCTGTATATAATATGTAAACGGGATTTAGTTGTCAAAAATTAATTACAGGGTTTACAAATAGTCACTTTTTTACTTTTTTGTCACTTTTTAAAAAGTTAGTCACTTTAGTCACTTTTTATTCTAACCAGTCGTGGGAGTATTACAGTGATAATTGCACTAGTGCAAATTGTGCTGACCGAAACTGTCACAGAACTGTCAAATTTAATGACTTTTGTGTCTCTTCAGGTTTTCAAATGATTTTTTGTTTGAAAGTATTTTTTTGCCATTCTCTTCAGGAAATAATCTGACCAAATATACCTCTTGCATGTCAAATTACCGATATTTTTTGCGAGTGCACATACTTGGGATATTACTTACGACAATCTATTGTGCGAGTGAGATAGCTTGTCTTCCCTTCATATGCAACTCTTTAACCTTGAACATGCCTTTTTGTTCACTCTCTCTTCTCCATAGTCATCAATTTTCTCATTTGGTTTGCCATGCACAGCAATTCTTGGTATGTTTCGTAGTTCATATCTTGCATAATTTGCGGTGTATATGGTAAGCTTGGTCGTCCCTGTGCGTTTCTGCCCTCTATCACTTCCTCTAGTATTGTGCTCAGTATACCATCTTGCCTTAGTTTATGTCCTATTAAAGTATTTCTTTGCTTTGTGATGTACTTCCACAAAACTTTTTTCTTTTTCCTGGATTTTGGCTAATACTTCGTCATTGTTTACTCGTTTATCCAACTGATTTTGATCATCCTTCGGTAGCACCATAATTCAGATGATTCTAGTTTTTTTCTCTTACCTTGACATATTGTCCAACTTTCGCATCCGTATAGCGCAATACTCCAAAGGTACACTTTTAATAGTCGTTTTCTGTATGCGAGATGTTCTATTTGAATTCTAATCTAGGCAGAGTTGATTTGATTTTGTAACTTACTCAAATCAATTAGTGTAGATTTAAAAGGACCTAAATCAATTTTATTTACTACCATATTTGAACACCGCTAATCACAAGAGAATATTTATGCGTAAGTAATTTGTGTTGCAAGTTCCGAATTATCTTACTCAGTGCATTGATACATGTTGCACAAAGATGAATGTACCATATGAGCAAACAGATCGAGTGAAGTATCGGAATACGCTCTCCAAAACTTCCTCATTCCTTATCCCGTCTATCCATTTAATGCCTAATAGTCTTCTCCACAACCACATCTCAAAAACAGCAATCTTTTGTCTTTCTTTAGCAGTCACTCCCGTACAGAAACACACCCCATACAAAACACTTCATCAACCTTTCCCTTAGATCTAAATTGACTTTACTTGTCCTTACTCTCTATTTCTTCGAAAAACTTTCCTTTCCCATAGCAATCCTTGTTTTTATCTCATTCTCATTTTTCCAACTCGTTGTTAGTTCTGTGCCCAAATAGTTATACCTGTCCACCTACTCAATTTTTTCTCAATCTGTCTTGACCATCATATCTTCCTCCCCTCTAATCGTCAGTACTATCGTTTTCTTTGCATTTATCCTCAGCCCAAACTTATTCTTCATATCATGCTGGTGTTGGAGCATGCTTTACAGTTTCTTCGTGGTTTCGGCCAGCAATATCCTGTCGTCCGCAAACCTTACACTTTCACTCCTTTTTCCTTTTTTTCAGCAACGCTCGACCATATATTCTATAACTACAAGGTCATATGATCCTGTAAATCTGGCCACAGTAGAAATTTCCTCCCAACTCCAGGTTGTAACTCGCGTCGGTCCTGCATAGCTTTGGTCTGTATAAGCCTATTTTCACTGTTAGTGCATTGCAGCATCACTACTACACTATCCGAGCCGACAAAAGCAATTATATTCAATTGATGACACAATAAAACACTCTATGTGTTTTCTGGGACACCCTGTATAACATTAAGATACTTATTAATACTTCTAAGCAACATCTAGTAAAGCAAATAAACCAATTAAAATTCAATTACTGGGTTGATCAAATTTATTTGCTAATCAATAAAGTCATTCTACTGAATAAATATCTCCAGGAATTGATCAAAATCAATTTGTTTTATTGATTCGAATTAATTTGATGAATCAAGTAAAATAGATTTACCGATTTATGGTTACTGTACTGAACAAAACAAATTCCTCAAATTGATTTCGTGAATTGACTTGAATTATTCTGTATCGATTCAAAAGATCGATTCGATGCAAATTTGTTTCTTTTGAATCGATTTAAATTAATATTTTTAAAACAGATTCCAATTGACTTATCAATTCAAATCCATTTTT
>VTPC01008393.1:0-25940 GCA_011009095.1 Ignelater luminosus
ACTTGTCTACAACCCAATACTATCAGTCGACAGTTGGTTTTCTGCAGACTGCTTTGACTGAACCACCCATCACAATTATCATCACCATCATCCTCTATCTGTTCGGCTACGTCTTCTTGTGCTTGCAACTCTCGACCATTTCAATTTTAAAATTTCACTACTTGATGATTAAGAGGAGATTAACTCCCAAACAGTTATCCGCCTCCTGCAAATTTTTAACATTTAACACACATCAGTTTCATACTAGTAGATAAGAGTAGAGTAGGTTGAGTCATTTGAAAGCCTTTTATTCGAAATTGAAATCGAGACGTAGTCGGCTTACTTATTTTAATGACATGTTTGAATAATGACTGTGAAATCAACTATCTTTCTCGGGTTTGTTATTTTTAAAAAGCTTTCATACCTTCCTCTACTTTTGATAGAAATAATAAAGAAAAACTGTCAAGTTATCAAGAAAAAGGGGCTTAATTTCAAAACGGTTTTACTTTTTGAGTTATTTTGTGTATGATATTTCTACCGTCATTAATTATTGTGTACAAAAAGACATCTCTACACAGCTTCTACATACATACATAAATATGTCTTACGATGACGATGGTTTGGCCAACACTTAATGTTTTTTTTTTATATTTATCTTGGTTTTTTGCTGAGCTCAATTTCTGCATTTGGAATCATTTGGAATGTTTTGAGAAATTTAATATAACCAGGACGATCAGCTTTCTTAAATAAATGGTTTTTGCAAGTACTGCAAAGTACAGTGTCAAGGATCAATGCGAGTTTTCTGCAGATAATACCATCCTTACCAGAGTAGGGATTGTTATATTTACCACTAAAAAATAAAAAGTTTTGACATTTCTGAAATTTACCTACTATGGATTTAGCAAAAAGTTGAATTTTCTGAATTTTATACTCGGGACGTCCATGTATCATATTGAGATCTTACAATGTGATGATTGGGACAATAAAGCTTTGCTTGAATGCCACTGTAAGATGTTATTTATGTTCATTAGCGGCGTACCATAGCAGGCATTTAGAGGTAAGTATACACAGTTTTTTAAAATAAATTTTTCGCCGTTGGAAAAATTAACCATTCTAAAAAACTATTTCTTTCCTAAATATTATAGCAGTTGATTCACGTGGATTTAGTGGACACGAGTGTATGGATACATAATCGACCAGGAAGATTGGTTGTAAACTCAAAGCCGAACATTTTGGTTATCTATACCACACTAACTGATCGTGATCTACGGTTATTCTTTGCATTTTGAATAACAGCCTGTAGTATATACCATGGAGCCTAAGCGTACTAAGCACATAGTAAATTGCGTTGATTGGAGAGAGTATTATTGGAGTCACCTGTAGTGGTAATAGTGGAGATAGAAGCGATATAAACAATCCTATGCTGTGCACTTACTTCGCTTTTAATACATATCATTGCGTCAGTTTCCAAAACAGCGCATTTTCAATTCTTGTTTTTATTACTCCGATAGTACTTTCTCCAACTTAGTACTCTTGGACTCCATAGTATGTAAAAAGAATCTTTTTTTGGGATTTTGGTGACTCATATTCAACTCTTGTAAATTAAGAGAGCTCGTGCTTCATTATAGTTTAAATTAAGATTGGGCTTTGATTTCCTGAAGAAAATGGATTGAAAGTATTTTTGCAGTAGCATTAATATCAATAAAAAGGCACTTTGGGTAAACTAGCTTGATAAAATTGGATGTTTTTGATAAGAAAAAATGGTTTCTTCGATATGTTAAAAATTACGAATAAGCCACAAACATTAATAACTAAATAATTTAAGAGCGAGGTTGAGTTTTTTAAAACATTTCAAAGATATTTAGGTATATGTACTAGCAAAACTGTCAATTGCTTTGTTTATTTTAAAAATAAGAAGATAAAGCGATATAATTGGTTGACTTGTTTTTTATGACAGAATTTAGTCAGTACCTACTGAATGTACAGGCCGAAGAATCACTAAAATACTTCTGGTCTTTTCTTAGATTACTTTAATATACGATTAATTGTATTAACTGCACAAACAAAGCTTACAGCAACGCGTTGAACTAAAAGAACCATGTCGTAGTACGTATGGAACAGGTATTGAAACATCTTATCGTTACCTTCTCAGAATAATCCCTTTGATATACTTCTGCTAATTATACCGAGTGTGGAGTTTCAAACCCGTACATAGGATTATTGATGTCAGATTTGGAAAACATTTCTGCTCTAACAATACCATTTACCAATCCAAGTCAGATTGAGAGGGAACTTCTACCCTATCGATTAATACCATTACCTCCCCTGTAGGTTCATTTGGGGAGCAAGAATTACAAAAATCTGAATCCCCATGCATTGTCCTATGTATGGGTTTGAAACTCCACACTCGGTATGTTCTGTTCCCGTTTTGTGCAGCTGGGAATAATGCCAGTAAATGTAGTTATACCTACGTAAATAAATGTACAGTGAAAATGTCAGTAATAAATCAAGCAGATCAAAGAAACGTCAAAGCTATTTCAACCAAAAAGTTGAGTCGCTCCTCTTTCAGATCTAACTGAATCGGTAATTGACAGCAATAAACCTATCTATTAGTAAAACTCGGCTGCTGTCGACATCACGGTTGTGCATTAAGTGAAAAAGAAAATACTTGAATCTAGCAAGTTAAAAGTGCCATTCTCATCGCATCTTCAAGTTTTCATCTAGGTTTGTACTTTGCTACTATCATATATCAGCAAAATTACAAAATCCTAAATGGATAATTTTTATATAGTAGCTTTCCATAGTTAGAAATTGCTGACAACTTTTGGCCTGTTCCCTTAGTTTTGATTTAAGAATCATACTCTGAATTGCGACTAGTTAAGTAGACTATATACCATAAACCATAGTCTAGACAAGTATTAAAGACTCATTTAAACATCACGATATTAATTAGAGAAGAAATCAGTATGACATCATCACTGGATATTTAGAAAATCGTAAGAGATAGACGGTATTAAGTTAGTGACATCTTGTGAGAAGAGATTTAAAGTCTACACCAAAAGGGTCGATCATGGAAATTATTTCTTCTTCTTCTCCATCACTCCTTGTACCCTTTCAGAGCGTCGGAGGTGATAGTTTCTTACTCGTTTACCCATTTTTTCCATTCTTTCTGGTCCCTTGCAAGTTCTTTCATCTGTATCATCGTTTTGCACTTTTTTACTCTTATTTCTACTATTTGATCTATCCACCTTTTGCGTGGCCTTCCCTTTCGTCTTTTCCTTCCGTATCTTATCTGTAAGAATTTTATGACATTTTGTTCAGTAGAAGCCGAGATATCGCTTGCAAATTAACAGTGTGTTTGTGGCATTGGTCGAAACATGAAATTCGAACAAAGAGCAAACATTAAGTTCTGTTTTAAACTCGGTAAAACTTTTACCGAAACGTTTAATATGATGAAACAAGTTTATGGTGATGATTGTCTATCCCGTACCCGAGTACATGAGTGGTTTAAGCGGTTCCAGGAAGGTCGAGAGAACGACGAACATCCAGGTCCTTCGAAAAACGTGGCTACTGAAAGTAAGATTGAAAAAGTGCGTGAATTTATCAAAAAAGAGCCGAGATCTTCATTGCGATACATGGAAAGTGAATTGAATATGTCGAGAAACTCAATTCATCGCATTTTGACCGACCATTTAAATCTACGGAAAGTCTGTGCACGGTTTGTTCAACAGAAATTGACCGACTACGAAAACTCCCTTCGAATTTAACATTGCAGAAACTTGATTAAAGAGTCGAAAAAAACCCAAACTTCAAATATTCCATCGTGACTGATGACGAAACGTGGTGTTTTTAATACGATCCCGAAACCCAGCGTCAAAGTGCGCAATGGACCCACCCAACCAAGCCACATCCGAAGAAAAGTCGTCTTGAGAAGTCAAAAGTGAAGACAATGTTGATTTGTTTCTACGATTCCGAGGGCATTATACACCGAAATTTGTTCCACCTGGCCAAACGATTACGGCTATGTTTTATCTTGGTGTTATGAAGCGTTTTATCTCGCATATTCGTCGTGTGCGACTGCAATGCCGTGACAAAGGAAGTTGGCGTTTGTTGCACGATAATGCGCCTTCTCATCGTTCGAACTTAATCACGGATTTCTTGATCACAAATGGCATTTTAACCATCAACCATTTCCCGTACTCGCCTGATTTAGCTCCATGCGATTTCTACTTATTCTCGAAACTGCATTTGCCGATGAAAGGAAAGCGTTATGCCGACGTAAATGCTATCCAAAAGGCGTCGAGCGACATACTAAAGGTGATGGATAAAAACGACCTAAAAACCTCATTCGACATGCTAATTGATCGTGCACAACATTGTATTGATGCAGAAGGAGACTATTTTGAATAAAATAAATGATATTTGCTGCAATAATGACTTTTTGTTTTTAATTTGCAAAAGTTCCGTTTTCCGTGGGACACACATTATATACTTTTCATTTTACATCTACGTCTATATACACTGTTCGTTTTCTTTGTTCCATGAGCTACTTCTAGGTCTATTTTGCCGTTGTTTATAATCATTGTTCCCAGGTATTCATATGTAGAAACTGTCTCCAACTGTCTTCCTTTGCAGGTTAGCCCAATGTTTCCGGTGTCTTGAACTTTATAGCTTACTCGCATAGTTTTGGTCTTAATTGTGTTTATTTTCATTTTCACCTTCTTGATTTCTTCTGCCCATATGTTTATTAATTCTTGCATTTCCTGCCGGTTCTCTGCTATTATCAAGATATCGTCTGCATACATGAGTCCTCCTATTTTCACTGGTATTATGTTACTATATTGTGGCCTGTTTGTGTTTTGTTCTCTTTTTTACGTTTTTCATTATTTTTTCCATTATTATTATTATTATGAACAGGAGTGGGCTTAAGCTGTTTCCTTGTTTTATGTCTATTTCCATATTGAACTCTGTCGATTTCTCTCCATTTAATTGCATTTCCTTTTACTTTTTTTATGTGCTCTTGGTTATTTGTATGTGGTATTTTCAGTTCTTCTAGTGGTTTCCAAATGTACTTCCTATCTATGTGTATGAATGTTAGATATCCACTCCTTGTTTATTTTTCTTCTCTACTATGTTTCTTAGAATGTATATATTATCCATTGTTCGTCTATCACATCTAAAGGCAGCTTGGTCTTCTTCCAATTTCCCTTTTAGCACTTTTTTTTTAATCTGCCTTCTATTATTCTGGTGTACATTTTAAATATTACTGATGATAGGCATATCGCTCTATAATTTTCGCAAATTGTTTGTTCTCCTTTCTTATGTATTGGTATCAGAAGATTTTCTTCCCGTTTTTCTGGTGTTTTCTTTGTATTCCACGCTTCCTTGAAAATTTTCAGTAGCCGTATTGTTCCTTGTTTTCCCATCCATTTTTACCATCTATACTATCCACCTCACTTACTTGCCTGTTTTAATTTTGGTCATCTCTTGTTCTAGCTCTTCCATGGTTATTTCTTCTGTTAGTCTTTTATTTTCTGCTTCATTTTGATGTATCTGTACTTCTCTCCCTGCTTCTTGGTTCTCTTCTTTCCCGAACTTAGTTTCATAGTGTTCTCTCCATATCTCTAGTATCTCTTTGGTTTCTGTTATTGTTGTTTGTTTTTGTCTATCTTTTATTCTCTTTTTATTTCTGCCTCTAAGGTTTCATATTTTATTCCAAAATTTCCTAATGTTAGTCTTATAGCTAATATCCAATTCTTCACCAAAATTCCTCCAGCTGTTCTTTGCTTCTCTTATTAATATTTTCACCTCTTTCCTTTCATGTTCTTCTTTCGTTCTGTTAAATTTTTTCCATGTTATCTTTTTCCGTTTCACTGCTTCTTTTATGTTTATATTCCATCATCCTGTTCGTTTGTATTCGGTGATTGGAAATTACTAAAAGATATAATAAGTAAACTGAAGTTGTCCTGTTTTTATCAAATGGATTATAGTACGTAATATATTTTATAAGCCAATGTGAAAGCTTCTCGATAACAACAAACTATTTTGGTTATAGGAAAGATTCTTAATTATCCACACGAATAAATCTTCTCGCATTTATCTTTTGTAAAAGAATATGACTCTAGATGACAATTGAATCATTAAGAGAGAAATAACAAATGACAAAACCATTTATACAGAAAAGTGAATTAATTCATTCTCTTTATTTGCTTCCGGGGTTTCAGTTTTTATCTGGAATATTTCAAAGACTACTCTTAGCATATTTCATAAAAGTAAAAATAGGGAAATTAATAATGCGGTTATTCCTTTCTAAATGCAGCGCGTGTTTTGTAACAGTTTTTATCGTAGTTCTTTATCTAAATTATATTAATGCATGCAGGTATTTTTAGGTTTTTAATTATAATTTTTTCAATTTGTCTGTCCTCTGTCTATAATTTATATAGATTATTCCTTTTTTTTCTGGAACGAAATTCATTAATCTAATTTCAATTCTCTGTCACAAAGGGATTATGAAATTAATTACTCAAGCAAATTCTTAATCGGAAGCAATTATTTCCTTATAGAAAAGCATTTTTGGAGAAATTTTGTCTGTATAGTGACGACCTTCAGGTTCACCCCAATGCTTATACAAGATTTTTATGATTTTTTTCCATTATGGTTTTATGTTTAATTTAATTACCTGTACATCCTAAATTTATAATTGATTTTAATTTATATTTTATAGTGTGGTTTTTTATAACCGAGATTTATAGACTTGATATTAAGAAAAATATTTCGACAAAAATTAATTTTAAAAATATTTTCGTTTTATTTATGTTCTTATCGAAGTATGATATTCACCTGTCCCATTTTATCATTAATCAGTGGATAAAAGGAATAAAAAATTTAGCACAATAAGACACTTGTTGTCGGCATTTGGTACGCAGATGCGCGTGCTCTATGGCAAACTCTTCGCGAAACATTCCCGACAACATCCGCTACCATCCTCGTTTAACTCACGTCCTCTATTCCGGAAGAGAATGATAAAACATCGCTAGAAGATACTTTCAGTTTAATCGACTAACTGCAAGAGACCGCTTCATAGGCACCGCACAGTTGCTTAAACAGCGTGTACGGTCGTAGGTGGCTCGAGGTTTTGACATATTCCTAGTATTCGCGAAAATTTTTCTTGAACGCGGTAATAAGATAAATTAGTTTGTTTATCAAGTGATTGAGGTTTTTGTTTTGTTATCACATAGTGTGCGTGGAATTTTAGTGATTTTAAGTTTTTGAAGTGTTTTTGTGTTTCTTGTTTGTTTGGTTTTTGATTTTGAGAATTTTTGGAGCTTTTATTATTTTAATTTGTTATTATAATGTAACTTATACGTCTGGAAGGCTGAATCTTTCTCAACCATGTTGAAGATACAGATGCTGGAGCAACTTGTTAATAATGAAAACACTGGGTAAGAATAAATAATTACCGCTTTCGTTGCGTTTATTTTGAAAAGTTCTATTTATCAGTTTATTTCGGTTGAATTTTGTTTGCAGTAATATTTAGGAAAGAATTAAACAAGAATTAATAATAAAATATAAATATATGAGTAAATAATTATGCTTTTATAAGACATAAACAAGTGATTATAAAATGGAATTTTAAATACTGCTATGTAGGTAGATAAAAAATTGTTTATGTTCCTATGTAGGTGTCAGTGCTAATTCTTTAAAAATTTATATTTAATTGCAACGTAAAAGTAATTTTATTCTTTAAATAATTTAAGTGACGCATAAATTAACCCTTGCGTATTTAAAATTGCATTAGGCTTTTTACTCATTTGTACGATTGAAATCTTAATGTAAATGCCCATTTAGTAGAAAAAAAAATAGTTAAGTCGCAGCTTGCTTAATTAATCTAATATGACGTTTGCTATTTAAACCGCATTCAAAATTAAGAAATCACTTCCTTACTTGCATGCAAGAAATATAAATAATTGTAATTGGGCTTTTACCTTAGTTCCAATTAACCCAATTATAGCGAATAAATTTATACGTAGCATTTTGCCCATTTTTTTGTGAAAATCAAGTTACAAAGCACTATACAGGGTCCGGCAACATGATTAGTCTATTTATAATAATTTGTCTTGGAAAGACAGATCCTGTTATCTTTTGATTTGATAACGGTCATAAATTATTTTACAAATAATGCGCCGCCTAACCGCACAGTTTCGTTGCGCAATCTGTTACACAAACGCAGAAGTCCAAGATTTGTTGGTGGGATTTGAGGATACTGAAAGTGACCATGAAGCATCTAAAACGTAATTTTTACACTCTGCTGGTGGACATTTGCTTTGCATATTTCAGAGCAAAATCTGAAACGCATTTTACTTCTGTCTTCTTGAAATAGAATTAAGAAATTGATAGATACATATACAGATTTGGAAGCTCTAGCTAGATAGCGCGACAGCCGATTTATTGAGTATCCAAATATCTTCATTACTAGAGGTAATCATCAAAAGCTTTACTAAACAGCTACTTATCATCAAAAGACGACCGCATGGTATTAGGAATCACTGATTTCATACACCAGAGATAGTAATTGCGCTAGTACATACTAACGGTGTTGGGAATCAATAGATATCCATTAGTAACAGCAGCAGTTTCAAAAGTATACTGCCCAAAAGGAATTTTGCTATTAACCAAGTCATAGGTCAAGGTTTACAATGCAATTCGTTAAAACAATCTTTCCAATAACGTTATTATTCTTATCTACCCCTAGAGAAAGTTTTTTCCGGTGCTTTTGTACCTAACCATATAGGTTGTGGAATATGATCAATTAGTTGTTTAGTTGTTTCTTTCTATTTATTCTTTATTTTCAATTCTGGCCTTCCTGGTTCTTTCTTTTGTGGTTCTTGATTGACATTAACTTGCTGAACAAATGACGCATGTTTCCTACCAAATTTGTTTCGAGTTGCTGCGGTTTTGAATATTAACGGTCGTAATGTTTCAGTCATATCAAACAACAATTAAAATTTAATAAAGACTTAATGAAGCAAACTATTGAGCAACAGAAAAGAATGTTTTGAGACTGCAACAGGGTATAATAGAGCTGATTTGTGATCACTTGTTATCATCAGCATTTGTGAAAAATAAGAATCTTGCTTAAATTAATTGAAACCGTTGTAACGGTTTGTTGTCACGTCATAATGTCATAAATGAAGTGACTCAATTGAGCCAATTTGGTGAGTCGGCGTTTGGAAATATTTCAAAGTAATAAATACCAGGACGAAAAACATTTTACCTTCTGTACTATAATTTCTATATTTGGCATTTAGATCACATTAGTTAGAAAAATTATAATCTGTTTTTTGCTTTCGAACTATTCACTTAACAAATCGACTGTACGAATGGGACAGTTGTCTTAAAAGATGCAATTGGATAAATCTTAATTTCATTCAAATCATTTTAGTAAAATTATTATTGTTAGGGTCATTTGTCTTTAAGAAGAGCTTTTTCCGCTTACTGTTTTCGTGGTGATGTTCGAGATCTCTACCCAAAAGGGCAATTATTCGTGGTTCTAAACAATTGACGTTTTTCTAAGTTTTGAGCAGTGAATTTCTGTTTATGATTGAATATTTATCCTAAGAAGAATGGTTTGCTTTTTAATAATTTCTAGTTTTTTTGATGGAAAACCAAGCATAGTTCGGGTTGTTAAGGACAGTGAAGCAAACCCCTTTTTCATCTTTACTTAAGAGGGCTTTTGGCAAACTTGAGTAACATAGTTTGGAATCACCAACTGTTTGAGAAGTCAGAGTGACTTCTTCAAGGTGATTTAGCTTGATACAGTGGAGGATGGATTTCACTTTTTTTACCCGTCGCTTTGGTCCGACTTTTTGGTTTTTGTTACAGCTCGTACCTAGTTGAAATAGAACGACAACGTACTGCTGTAATCCCAGATAATACTTTTACTGCTAGTTAACTCTCTAAATCATCAGGTAACTGCTATTTTACCGACTATATGGTTAATACCCTAATCAGTGGTGGAGACTCTAAGCTTATTTCAGGTAGAGCGAGAGAGTAGGACTTACAATGTTTCAGATTTATAGGGCACTAGTCTACGAAATAGCGTAAAAATAATTAAAAGTTTGACATCCTGTATCTTGAAGCTTTATGAACCTAATCTTGTCATTTCCTTGTCAGTGTCTCCTTGACTGTCTTTATGCTTTTGTGATTCTAATAGTCCGAATTTGCCAAGATTTATCCTATTTTGTTTATTAATTTAAAAACCTTTTTCTACGTGGAAGTCTTTGTTTCAATTAGATAGAATTGTCTGTGACATCTTCGGTGAACGCTCAGGTCTTCGGCTTAGCCTCGTCGTTTTTCATTTAACCCTCTTGAAGTAGAAATGAGTGTAGACCCTGCGGCGACCACTGATGGGGGTTCTCTTTTTACGGAGATGGGTCTGGCATCGTCCACCTTAAGAAACCTAAATATGAACACAATTCTGGCTACGCCCTCACACATACTACCTTAGGTCAACCAAGAACATCCTTTGCCCTCCATTAAAACCTTCTTAAAGGATCTAGTAAACATTAACTGAGTCTTGATTAAAAAGAACGCAGACCCCCTCACAAATACATAATTAATACCTAATAAGTAGTACTTACATAGAGTTTCTTTTGACGATTTTCTACATAAACAGTTTACTTTTAAAAAAGTAGGTTTAAAACCAAAAAAACAAATAAAAGCAATAAATTTTAAAATTTCTCCATGTGCAATTAACAGAATGCACTGCACATGTTTAACAGACCAGCAGATTAACAACATTCGTTTTTCTTTGGTCATTTTCATTTTATAATGCAGTTTGTTTTGTCTACATTCATAAAGTCTTTCTTTAAATAACTATACGTACATATGCTTTTAAAGTCCCTATAGAATTAACCCCAAAAACATTTCGTGTTAAATGATATTTTATTCAGTAGCTACCCTTGTTTGCTTACTTTTCCGATAGAATGCTTATAAAGTTTTATTCTTGGTAATCCTTCAAATTGAAAGCGATTTTCCAATATTCCGTGAAAACGCCTTAATCAGTTTTTTACTGGAACAATTCATTTCTGAGAAATTTCAAAAGAAGAATAAAAATGACGTACACTTTATTTTGTAATATATCTAGTTACTACAAAAATTTTTCTTTCATTTTTCAAGTTTAAAAAGACTTGTAAATCATTCGTTTACCTAGTGTGTGGTAGCGTGCTGAAATTATGTAATGCCTGCATGCGATCGCAATTTAATTTTAATAAATTGATAAATAATTCGATATATTCTAGGTATAATGTAATTGTTCTATCAAATTTACTTAAAAATCTAATTTTAAAAAATTCTAAACTACGTAACTATAAGATATGTTACGTACTGAACAGAAAATATAAAATGAACAAAGTGTCGCAGAAAGATAAACCATTTACAGATGATTAATATTCAACGATTTTAGGCTAAAGTAATTTTATCATTTGAATATTGTACTTTCTTGATCTCCGATTTGGTAATGACTTAATGAGACCCGACGCAATAATTATGGCATTTTGAAATGATCGCAGTTGCTGATAATTTGGAGTACGAGTATAAGATAGACTGAACATAAAACTGCCGACCATTGAGTTACCTAGATTTTATGATAAGCTTTTTATCATTTAGGTTCTGATTTGAAATTTTTTAATTTCCAAAAGCATTTCAGTAAGAAATATGGCTATTGTTCGTAAAGATATGTAGAATATGTCAAGAGCATTATTGGGTTAACATTCTTAGACGAATAGTAGTAATTATAAAATTTTTGACATCCCGAGAATTAGCATTCAGGGGCACAACTGAAAGATTTGAAACTATTAATAACTGAAATTACCTAGGATCATTGGAACTTCTAGTAGAATTTGATCCGTTTTTGAAAACCCATATCGAAACAAAGGCAATCCAGAAAAATGACGTGGAACTTATATGTCATCAACCACTTGTGACGAATTTATAAAACTTATGGCAATAAGCGTGAGATAAAAATTCTCATCAGAAATTAAGAACACAAAATACTACACCAGACATATCACATACAGATCAGCTTACTTTTGGTTTAAGGTTTCTTGAAAATGGTTCTGTAGTTGAAAAGTTTGTAGCATTTGTAAGCAAGGTAGGACACAAAGCAGTAAATATGGAGACGGCCGTTTTAAATAGTATATAAAATACGCCGTTCGATATATAAAACTGTAGAGGACAATCGCATGACAACGCTAGCAATATGGCCGGTCATTTTTCGGGTTTGCAAGGCAGAATCAAGGAAAAGAGCGAACTGGCTAAATTTGTGCCGTGTGCTGCATATTTACTCAATTTAACTGGCATTTGTGCTGCAGAATGTTGTCCTTTAGTTGTCAATTTTTCCTTAGTTGTAGAAGAAATTTATATTTTCTTTTCGACATCAACCTATAGATGGGAAATTATGAAAAAGTCTCTAACACGGAACAAAACTGCCGATAGGACCCGTACAGCTTGTGCCTAAACGACTTTTAGCTAGTAGATGGTCTGCTAGAGTTGATGTTTCTACCGCGCTTTATAATAATTATGATTCTTTTAAAGAAGCACTGGAAGTTATTGTAGCAGATTCTGCGCAATCGCCTAAAACAAAAACCGAGAATAAGGGTGTATTGAAGCAAATGTTAAACTTGGAGACTGGCGTTATGCTGTCGTTCTGGAAAGATGTCTTAATTCAGTTTTATAAAATAAGTCAGTTTTTGCAAAACCAGAGTATGGATGTACTAACAGCTATTTAGTTGTATGAATCTTTAATTAGGTTTACGAGAAATATGAGACAAAATTTTGGCAAAAAGATGGTAAAATATCAACAAAATGTGATTATGGTCTAGATACAAAACGAAGGAAAAAAAGAAAATTACTACCAGGAAAAGGTCATGATGAAGACACTGTTTTTGATGGTAATTGGGATATGGAAATGAACATGCAGTACATGGTTATAGAGAATATTGTATCTGAACTTAAAAAGCGAAAAAATGCGTGCAGTGAAATCAATGAATGTTTTGGTTTTCTTACAGAGTTAGTAGATACTGAAGATGATGTGATTAAAGAAAAATGCAAATAACTTCAAGAATTTGGACTATAACTTTGAGAACGAGTGTATACAATTCAAATATTTTATTTGTTTCACGTGCATATTACAGCATAGGCGCCAAATTTCTATCAGCCTAGGGTACCCAATTACGTTAATCCGGCCCTGCTAGTTTGTCACATTGTTTGTAAACTCATGCTATGCCTCGCCTCCTGCTTTCATTTCTAATTGCATTTGTGTGTTACTCCAGTCTTACTTTTTG
The DNA here is from genome assembly GCA_011009095.1 of Ignelater luminosus. Lineage (NCBI taxonomy): Eukaryota > Metazoa > Arthropoda > Insecta > Coleoptera > Elateridae > Ignelater > Ignelater luminosus. The sequence goes on from VTPC01008393.1 coordinate 13,323, forward strand.
CCTGCACTGCTTCGTGGATTTTGCCTTTCTTCTTTCTTCATTTCTCATGCTCTACTTCTGTCTTTCACTTTGTATATGGTTCTAGATCTTTCCTGTTGTCTCTGTCTTTTACTCATTTGGCTTCTGAACTGTTTGTTGCTGATCTTTGTTCCTATATAGCACATTTCTATTGATATATTCTTCAATAAAATTTGATACGTTAACATTATAATAGTCAATCGAAAAGTCAGATAACATTCTGATCGAAATAATTTGCAATCTGCATTTTGAAGCTTATCCTACATTATCGTTGCGAAACCGAAGCATTCAAATCTGATTTTACATAGTTTGCACCGGTTTTGGCTAATAAGCCATCTTCAGAGATATGCGTCTTAGCTAGCACTTTACTCACATGCGTTGTGTTGTTTTTTTTATCTGCAGATTGCAAAGGTTCTTGTCATTCTACTATGTATTATTAAAGTCTACCTCATCTTTTTGCGTTTGTTAAAATCTGAAAGCTTTAATTAGGACATCCTTCACTTCTATGCTTCCTGAAATAACCCTTAATGGTAACGAGAAAAACAAACATTGACGAAGTCAGAAAGAAAAATGCAAGAAGGAAATAATGAAAACAAAACAAGAATATTGAAAGAATAACCGAAAAGGGCAAACAAGAAAGAACTGTAGATCTTAGGGACATTATATATCTTTAGTAAAAAAGGTTTAAAGGCCGAAACTTAGAATAATTATTAAGTGAAGATCACCTCCAGCAAAAATACCTTGTTAATTACCAAAAGAGGAAAGAAGTATATGGCGTCTCGTACTTTTTTAAATTAATACATGATAATACATGGTAATGTTCGTTTTGCATGATTTTTGAGACATCTTTCGAATTTTTCTAGAAAATTAAAAGAAAAACTGGTTTGATCTTTAAACGAAGCTAAAAAGCCAAAGACAAAAATCAAAGCGTGCCAAGTTTCTTAAACAAATAACATTACCGGAAGAAATGCAACCTTCATTTTTATGAACTTATTGTTATTTATATATACCTTTCAAATAAATCTATTTTTATCTATTATAGCATCAGCTCCCAAATTACTAAATCTCGTAACGAGTAATTAAAAAATTCTATATAATTTAGCAAATCATTAAACCGACTATTATGCGAACAAAAATTAAATAAAAAGCACATTAAACCATCATCAACAAAATAACAATCTTCAGAAACGGGAACAAATATGATGATAATGAGTGTGGTGTATTTGATGCCTACTTTTACCAATACAGGAGGGAATTACTTCTTTGTTCTGACTTGAGAAAAGTCATTTTCCCATGCGACTTCATTGTTTATTACACTCATGTATTGTTTATCCATTATTACTTTTATTTTGGGAAAATTAGATTTTTTGGGGCTAAAGATGAGGTTAAGTAGTGACCTGCAAATTTTGTACTAAATATTTTTTGACGTCCATTTCCGTATTTTTCGTGTCGCAATTAAATAGAAATTTTTGTTGAAAAATAAATGAATTTCACTTATTTACTCGTTAATATTTATTTATTGTTATTTTGACCGGAACTAAAACGATCTTGTCTTCCTTTTAAATTTGCTGAAAAAGTATGACGAAATAATAAATTATATCGCCGTGTGATGCTGGAAACGTCAGCCATTTAAATCGTTCTCATTAGAAAGTGTGCTCAATACAGAACGCCGTCAAGTTACATTGCTAATTGGACTATTATTATTTGTGTTTATATTTCTAGGAGTTTATTTATTTTAATAATAATAGTGTGATGATTATAAAAGCGTTCCAAACACTCGTATAATGCATATTGCATTGCGTGAACGTTGAACACACTAACCCATATGACCATTGCGTTTTTGTTAGACAACTTTAGATTACTAATTAAGACATGCCTTAAAGAAAAGCTTTGTTATTGCTTTATAGAATAATAATAACGAGTCTAGTATGGCACGCTATTAATTCCGCACGCAAACCAGATAAGTTATAGCTTGTGTATTCGAGATTCATGGAAACGTTTGGAAATTCTATGTAATCGCGGGATAAAGTCTATTATAGAGAAATTATAATGTTAGAATTACAGTGCTTGTTTATTATTTACTTTTACATTTATTCATTTAAATACCCATTATTCCAGCAGCTTCCTACTTTTGTAATTATATACCTACATTTATTTATCATTAAATATTTTATATTAAGAAATTTTAAATTATTAAGGTTAGTCACGGAAAAAGACAGGAACGACCTTAAACCGTTAGAAATTCTTAATTTAAAATTTAATTTTTCGCTTTGAGTTTCAATTTTATTAATTTTCTGGTATTATTAACAAAACGGGTTTTCTTATTTCTATCGACAATAAAGTGTATTAAAGGTAACATTCAGTTCTTCATCTAAACTATTCGTGTAGGTAGTGAGGGCAGCAATCATTGAGGTGAATATTATTCTTTAACGGCCATTTGTTATACACCTATACATTGTTACTGCTTTTGAAGCTAAAAGGGATTATAATTTTTAATATTTAAGAAAATTTATAACAAATCAAAGAGCAACAATGCAACTTACCAGTTGAAAAAAGACCAAAAAAGAGTATTCTACAGGGTGTCCCACCTATAGAGTATTTAGTAGGGGATCTCGGCTATTATTAGAGATTTACACCACACTATACTGAGTTTTCAAGACAAATTCAATGATAAAAATAAAATTTGTCAATCTTTTTTTTGTCATCTACAAGAATACAACATTTCCCATTTTTTAAAGTGCTTTCCTGTTGAAATAAAAACAATCTATAGTTGTCGAGTTATTACATGTTCAGCATTTAAATCTTGGCATTTTTCAAAGCTATAACAGTAATCTGAAAAGATCTTACAATGAAATGTCAAAACACTCCGTAACTTGGTAAACTTGAAAAGAAAAACTTTTAACGATTGATCAAAGAATATTTGATTAAACGATGGCTGGTTCAAAACAGCAACCAAAAAATTCTCATTTTGCTTTATTCATATTAAAAAATAAAGACAGAACTCAAAGAAATTGTGAAGAAAAATCACTTCCAGGATTGGAATCGAAATTACGAATTCGGCGTTGACACAGTTTTAGTTTGAGTTGAAACTCAACATTTTGCTTGCGCTCACAATGGACTTTAACGAGAAAAAAGAATCAAGAGCCGCAATTACACAATGGTTAGACTAACTAGGGTGTGACTAACACCTGAAAGTGAGTTCCTGTGGATTAAATACTCGGTTTTCATTCATATTTGGCAGGGTTTGAACCAAAATATTAAGTTGATAAAGTTAAAAATCGTTTTACTTCCATCAGTAAATCAAAGAATGAATTGAGAAAACTCTCGTTTTATTAAAACCTCCGACAAACTGTCGCTAAATACTATTTTTTCTGAAACAGCCTGTGTATCAATGAGAAAGACAACTTAAATAAAAGAAAAAGATTCTGTCATTCCCATCATCCTTTATTTGAGCATCACACTAAAACTCCATGTCTTACTTTGGGTGCCAGTGTTATCTTCCATTCTCGAAAACGTCGATGTAACGAATTTGTAATTTAAACCTTTTTGATGCACATCTTCTAAGTTTTTCTATGCGTTTGTTAGTTTTGGGGTCATCTGTCTCTGGTTGCCTTTGATCCGTGTTTTCGATGAGTTGGTGTCGGTTACATTGCTTGAAACACATAACTGGAGATACCTTTGAGACTATCAAACTTACCAAAACAGATTTTGCACTTCTCAGGTCTACTGTAGGTAGAATGGTAACTACCGTGTATATTACAATGTAGGTATCGGCTATTTAATGTGTAATCCAGTGTTTCCCAACGTTTGCAGTTTATGCCCTACTTTGGGGAATAATTTATTTTGCTTAAGCTAATTAGTATTGTATGATACTAGTAGATAAACCGTTGAAAGCAGGATTTCTAATACTAATAGAATTACCTATAATCCAGAATCGAGATAGTCGTTCGTATCCAACTCATTTGACAGATGTTTCTTTACAATTTCTAACGAAATAAATCTCTTTTGGGTCTGCATTCTTGTTCTTGGCATACGATAAATGAAAGGATTTCAAGAATATTGTTGTTTTGATTAGCTTTTCCGCATACACATCTAATAAAACGAATTACATCTCAATTCGACCTCTCATTTCCAGGTGTTGAGCTGTCTGTTTTACAAACTTCAGGTTTAAATTAATCATTTTTTGATTATTCTGTATATTATCACTCCTGCGGACCATAATCCATTAATCCATTTATGAACTATAGGCTGAGAAGTACAGATATATGTAGTTAGTTATTCGAATAATTTTGATTTTTCATTTTATTCCATGAGTAGAGCGTATTTTGACCTATAGATGTGGCACAGTAGAAATTTCTGAATATTTTAGTTATTATTTTGGACAGAATAATGAAGTTACTATATTAATTATGAATTATACAGAGTGATCATAAAGTTCGGAACAAAATTCATAATGTTGTTATAATTTCTTTTTTTGAAAAATACTTGAACACATCGATTTTATATTCCAAAAGGCATTTGTGAGCACAGAAAGATATTTTTTGGCAGATCATGTTCTTGAGCTATGACGTCATCATCATTTTTTTAAAATTACAATCCCAGTTTTTTTACAGATTTTGATAGATTTCTTCACTGGTTGATTAATGGTGTAAAACATTTAGTACCTTACATAACAATTGTTTTGAGAAAAACACTTATTAAGTTTAATAATAATCACATTTGTTCTCAACAAAAATAGCATTTAAAATTAAAAAAGAAACAAACAAAATCAATTATAAAATTTAACGCAACTGTTTAAATTGTTTACCGTTTACCATTTGACACTACCCTTTCGGTGTATAAACACTTTGAACTGCATGTTGGATAATTTCACATTTTCCTTCGAATTCACTGTTTGAAACCTTCTAAATTGTTAGGCTTATGTATGTAAACTGTTGATTTTACGTGGTCTCACAAGAAAAAAATCTAACGGGGTCAAGTCCGGCGATTTTGCAGGCCATTTAATTGATCCTCGTCGTTCTATCCATCTACCAGGCCATGTAAGATCAAGAAACTGACTCACGTCTGCCCCAAAATGAGGAGGTGCCCCATCTTGTTGAAACCAGATGACTTGATGAGGCAAATCACGGACTTCATTATTTGGGAGAAGAATTGCTAAAGCTGGAACCAAATCAAACCCTAGAAAATTCAAATATCTCGCAGAAGTCAGATTTCCTTATAAAAAATAAGGTTCTAGAAGACGACCTCTTATTATTTCAATCCATACATTAATCTTTTCTTGATGGTGGTTGTGAGACTCTTGGGCCCAATAAAAATCTTCTCTTGTCCAATACTTGCAGTTATGACGATTAACAGTCTTGTTAAGGCAATGCACTTGTGTTAGCTTTAACTAAATTGTATGAATGATTTTGTTTGTTTCTTTTTTAAGTTTAATTGCTATTTTTGTCTATTAAAATCTGTAAAAAGAACTGGGGTTGAATTTTAAAAAATGATGACGTCACAGCTCAAAAACATCATTTATCAAAAAACATCTTTGTGCTCACAAATGCCTCATTAGAATATAAAATTGACGTCTTCAAGTGTTGTTCAAAAAAAAAATAACAAAATTCATAATTTTGTTCTGAACTTTATCACCACTCTGTATTAGGTGTGTGCAAAAGTCTTCTCGTTTTTTAAATATGAAAATCATTCATTTAATATTTTATATGAGATATATAGTCCATGGGGATGGTCCAAGCTCCTCTGATAACTCTCGGGTGCTTGTAGCTGGAGATGCTTCAAAGCCTCTTGATCTACGACAGAAGGCCGGCCAGTTCGAGTTTTTTAAACCAATTTTGAGCCATACAATCTGATATGTAATGCCGAAGAACGGCCAAGATTTCTACAGTGGGGTTGGGCATTTTGCTCTTTTTGTAAAGTTCAAATTCAATGAATCGAAATGCGATATCAACAACAGAGTTTAATCTGTAAACTACGCTCTTGAATATGACGTATAGCATGTCAAATAGTTCAATTGTTTAACAATTGTGTTAGAATCAAAGCCAACTGCCTAAAAAAACCGAAAAGATTTTTGAACAACCCTAATAATTACTTTTTGCACTTATATTTGAGGGATAAACTATGCTGACTACGAATTTATACACCAATTTCAGTAGCATCAGTAATACTATTAGAGTACCATTAATTCCACTAACGTCAAAAGTTTTTACTTCATGTTCTTGCTCAATATGCAATGTTTTTCATGCTTTAATCCAAAATAGAAGTATAATTTTCTTTTCTATTGTATGCTCAAACCGAATACATTATTCCTCCAGGTTGGTTTAGCAGTACCAAATAGCCTATTCTTGTATTACAGTGGAATATAGCTACTATAGCACCCCAAAACGTTATTTTTTGTGTTTGCACAATCATGTTCGATGTTCCTCGTGGTTGATAATTGCCTTTTTTGTAATTTCTTGGCGGCCTTTTTTGTCAGATATCTCCAGGACTGGTGGTATCGAGATGGGACTATGTTAGCAATCGTAGGGAACGGGCTTTTCAACAATCCGAACATAACCGATAGTCTTTTTTTATTGATATCCAGTATCTCAAGAACAATTTGTCGCTTTGAGATTGGACTATGTTGGCAGCAGCTTTCAAACAATCATCCGTGCACCACCGATTGTTGAAGGACGGAGTCCAATATTCTATTTAGCTCTTTTAAGAAGGATAATGGAGCGCAAAGTTCTATGTTGGAGGGCAGAATAGGTCTCGGGTTTGTACTTAGCTCTCTTAATAAAAGTTAATACTTTATTTCAGGAAGGAGTAGTCGTGTGGAAAACTGTGAAAATAAAGTGAAACTTTAGTTGTTAACAGTGTTGGGGAAGTGACTTCTAGACTATTGGGCAAAGGCCCATCACACTGGTGGACCACCGCTAGCTCCCAATCGGAGTTAACGTTTACTTGGAGAATAGAGACTAACCCGTTTTTGTGTATAGTTTTTTTAAGAAAGTTAGTGGAGGGTGAAGCACGAATTTTGGCCACCGAAGGTCTCTTAGTGAAACTAATGGAGGTAATTAGTTTTCATACAAAAATAAAAGAATTGCGATCGGTGGCCTTATCTTTACTCCAAGAGGGTTAAAGCTTTGCGTGGTCTAACCAAGCCAGCGTACCGGCGCGGCATTGCGTTTTAAAAGTACAGCCTGAATAGAATTTAAGTATTAAGATCCAGCGTATTTAATATCACTAATTCTAGGATTAATACTAAGTAACACCACTAATTCCACAGAAATCCATTGTGGTCACTTACATCAAAAATCTGTAGCGGTTTATGTCTTGATTATATCTTCATACTAACAGAGAGAAGGCACAGCTATCAGATCGAGGATTTTAATGTATTTTTAAAGTAAAGATTTCTAGACTGTATAGACTCCTTCTTCCTTATTATTTTCCACAATTTCTTTTAATATTATCACAACTGTCACAACCTGCATGTTAAAAATTAGAAAATCGAATTTACTACAATTTTTAACCAGCTACGGAGAATGAAGCATTGATCATGGGGGGGTAATACATTTTTGAGTTGATGTAATGAATAATTACTTATAATTAATTAATTATAGCAAGATATGTGTATGACCCGCCAAAAGCCATGTCTAACTTAAAACTATACTTCGCTACTTCATTGCCCGAAGTGAAGGCTTTTGCTAATTAACTATGATAAGAATTGATTTATTGGTATATAATTGAGATTCCCTTGTTTTTGAAAACTGTTGACTAAAAAAATTTGCTTAATGAACTTTTATCTACGACTCTTCAATAATATAGTCTTTATACGCGTAACCATAGGGATATAACCATACTCATAAAACACTAGTGAATTGTATGGATTTTATTTACTGGCGGTGTTTTGTTGGTTGCCTATTTATAGATATAAACAAAATAGAAATTGTTATAATCTCAAACTATTTATTGTTAGAAAAAGAATTTGGACATCATCTTCAGAGGATCCTTGTATTCCAGGTCTAAAATTCTCTTTGTGAAGATTGTTTACTTTCATTGACTTTTACATACTCAAGAATTTGGACGTCGCCTCCCTCGGGGGAATCCACCTCCAGATCTTCCTCAGAAGTGTTAGAATCGTAGATAAAACGTCGTATTCGACTAGCACATAATGGGCGTTATTTACTCGGATGATTTACACACGAGCCGAAGGCGAGTGTTTAAACTATCCTCTTGAATAATAGCCTGCATTATGTGCTCGTTGAATAATGTACTATTATACGTCAACCATTTTTTCTTAGACCATCTCTGACGATCCCTCTCGGTAGGGCCTAAACTTTGGAAACAAAACTGTGTTTATGATTTCATATACTGCGTGTCTCTAGAAAAGGTTTAGAAAAGGTATAACGGACCAAAAATTGCAAGATGTATCCTTTATAAAAGCTTCTGTTTGCTCCAAAAACAACTTTTATTGATTTAAAAATTCAAAATTCTATACAGGATGTTTAGAAATTAACTTTTATGGACAAAACTAATGCACAGATTAAACAACATCCTAAATCAAATAGCCTAATGTCTAATTTTATGTCTCAACCAGTCCACTGCCTATTTTCCGACGCAATTCCAGTCTTGTTCTAAACTCGCGGAACACTAGATGCAACGCCTCAGGCCGAATTTCATTAATAGCGTCCCAAATAACATTTTTTAGATAGATATCTAAATTATCCCAAAATTATGTTTATAGACTTTTCTTTTAATAAGCCCCATAAATAAAATTCACACGGCGTTAAGTCCGGTGAACGAAACGGCCATAAGATTGGTCCGCATCTTCCAATCCAATTTTGCCCAAATTTCCTATTTGATCAATCACTTATTAACCTTGTAGAATGCATTCAAACTCAAACTTTCCATTTCGTCCAATAAATAATCTTTTAATATTTCCAAATAAGAAAACTGACTGACATTAATTGCAAAAAATTACGGTTCAATAATTTTGTCATAGGTAATAGTACACCAAACGTTTACTTTTTTGTAATATTGACTTCTGGTATTAATAATGAAATTAGGATTCTCTTTACTCTAAAGCCTTCAATTTTGCGAGGAAACTATTCTATTTGATTTTCTAGTTTTTTTCCGACTTCTTTTCATTACCTTGCGCGACCTGGCCATAATGTGTGGGAAATTTTGGCTTGAACGGTTTAATTTTTTAATTTTCTATTAAAACCCTTTGTAGGTTAGTTCTAATAATGCCAGTGGTCCTTTTTCTTTTGCGTAAGGACATCTTTGCATCTTTTTCTAGAAAACCCATTGCTACAACCGTTGTTGCATCACCTTCATTCAGTCTTTTTTTTTCGTGTCCCAGGCCATAGCATTTTATAATGAACATACGTTGCTCTAGTCTTAACATTTTGATTGACTTTTGATTAACCTTGCAAACAGCCGCAGACTTATTGAGACATAAAATTAGACATTAGGTTATTTGGTTTAAGATGTTGTTTAATCTGTACATAAAATTTCGAATTTCTAACTCGATAAAAGTTGTTTTTGAAACAAGCAGAAAGTTTTATAAGGAACAATTTTTTTTGTATCGTATAATTTTTGGTCCGTTATAACTTTCCTGGGGACACGCTGTATATGTGCTTTACGAATAATTTTTAGTACAAAAAGATTTTTTAGCTTTAATCTTTCGGGTAGGTTTAACCTAAATTCACTTTCGTTTTGTTTGATTTACCGTAACAGTTCTGTTAGTGATTGATATGAAACAGTTTTAAAGATTTTACAAGACAAAGAACTTTTTTACGACTGCAAACTGTTGAAATAATGTAAATAAACTGCTGTTGTTTAATAAGGGGTTTCTCCTTTACTGAAACCTATAAATTCTGCTTCTAAGTTCGTACGATCCTATTAGACTACTTAAATGGGCTAAAATATTCCAAACATTAACTATTTTGTTAAACTGCGCCTTCCCATTTACATTTAGAAGATTACATTTACGATTGGGGAATTGTGCGGAAATGCTTACAATAAATGAAATTCAATGTAAATTTCTGTGGTTCTGGATGATGAAGCAAATTCAATGAAGTCAAAATATTAAAAACGAAAGCAGAGAAAACGTGTATATAGCAGTAATCTTTCTCACGTTTTATCTTATTGACATTAATAATTTCTTCGATTAAAATGGAAAATAAAAACATACAATTCATACGTCACGATATCTTACATGTAGTCATTGTGACTAACAGAGAAAGAAATCACTTTTATTCAAGAAGTTTACTAAATTGACGGTTACGTGTTAACAGCGATATTGAATGCATAAATATTCCATTAATGGGAAGCTTCAAAATATACATTGTGGTTCAGAGTGGATTTTACGGCCAAAAATAAACGAAAATCTCTAATAGACCTTTAAAATGCTTCCTCACGGAGATACGCAGTCGTTAAAGTGCCATGTTAAGACATAAATTTGTTTTGTACATTTTGCTTTTCTGGTGGGCCATATATTTTGTGTTTTATGAAGATGAAAAATTGCGCATTGTTTAAATTTTAATAAAGCCAACTCGTTGTTAAAACATCGAATGAGCCTTTAAATTTTAAACGGATCTTATGTTATATTTCGGATGCATAACCGTAAAATCGTATTCGCCATTCATCTTAACGTTCTTGTGTCGTGAAAGATACACGCGAATCAAAAATATTTGTTCTTTAGCAAAGTTAGCCATAGCACGGTCAGTACAGTTACTGACCCACATTATTTCGACAATAAGAAACTAACGTTGAAACGATTTGCCTTGGCATTCCTACATGTCGTGTCGAATAACAGACCAGTACCCATTTAATCATGAAATCATGTTACGCTGTCTTGCCTTTGCGCTACGAACACTAACATAGTAGACACATACGTAAACGCCCAACCCTGGCCTGCACAAAGCGAATTTTTACTACTTAATGGTGTATTTGCATTTGTATGGAAAGCGCTAACGCGAATTGCGTTGCGAAATATCAACTAAACATGTGCCTACCCATATTTATATTGTGTTCTCCTACAAACAAGGATGCCTTTTCATAATTCATAAAGTTAAAAGGACACATACAACATGTACACACACTTGAAGCAGTGTTTGCAGGGAACAAAGATGACGTCTTGTTGATACTTGAGGGGACGCCTGTTTTTCACCCTCTCGCTTTATTTAATCCTTTAACGCAGTGCGTAGGTTATGCTTCAATTAATTGAACACTTCTTTGAATGAATGAATTAATTAAATTGCCCACATATGAGGGTGTTGTAATAAAAGTCAACCAATTTTATCTAATAGGGCCAACGATCGATCTTGGCATTTTTAATGATGAATGTTTTAGGTTATCTTTTGGATATCTTATGTTGATATTAAAGAAGCAGAGAATCTGACATTTTGAATAAATGAAATTCAGATATAAAAATATTCACGCCTTTTTTTGCATATAGTTTTTAAGTGACCCCATTAAAACGAGATTATGAACTCATTCTTTGAAAGTGAAATAATTTTGAAATATAATAACTGCCAAATATGTATAATATTAGATTGCCGGGTTGTAATTTACCAAGTTTACTAAATTAGTTGTTTTGACATCATATGGAATGTATTACAAAATACAACATTTGTTATACTCAGTTTGGAATAATAATAATAAAATGTATATTAACTTCACCTATTGTGGAAACCAGTTTTGGTTATAACCTCCCGGTAAGGTTAACCGTCAATCAAGTGAACTTTAAAATTATCAACGGAAGTTTTCATTGTTTGTTACCAACGTAATCATTCTTTTTTTCTGTTTGATAAACAAAAGAAAGCTAATATTGAACAAACAACACCTGCCTCATGGGTAAGGTAGGGTATAACATTTCGATTTATTTTCAACGAATCCGTTCAGAAGTGTCGTAAAGAAAGCCCGAGAAACCTACTCACGCTAAAAATCCCACTGCTAACAACAGGTGTAGTAAAAGCGTGGTTGTAATAAATGTTTGTAAGAAAGAAGACGTGAAAACGAGGAAGGGCAAAATTTGCCGACAAGGAGGAATATATAACCAATTTGTCTATGTCTTGTCGCCCCTCGTTTCCGATAGATCTTACTCGTATGTGGATGATGACTCATCACCAAATTTACACATTTTGGGGGAATTAGATGAACGAACGTACAGGTTATATTCAATACATACAAAAATTCAATTACGGAGAGGGATTTGCTGTTACAAATTATAGGACTTGAAAAGAATCATGTATTTTATGACATTTATATGGAAATCTCCGTTATTGGCATATTTTATTTCTCTGTTATTGATTTCTAAACTTTTACTAATTTCTTTTTGGTTTGTTTTATCTTTATTTGTTGCTTTCTGTTTTTGTTTTGTTTCTTTTTGCGTGGACACAATTTAACGAAACTAGGATTTACACCAATAAACATAATCACATGGTAAAGTCAATTCTAGACTAATTGTTATACACAACAGTACCTCTAGGGCAAATGTTAATCATTTATTTAATTACAAATATTCCCAAAGGCTAGAACAATCTACAGTAATTAAACTGTGAACCATCTCTAGTTGTAGCTTTGGGACACTACAGCATTTCAGCAAATTTAAAA
>VTPC01008393.1:30940-49674 GCA_011009095.1 Ignelater luminosus
ACTTATTCTGAGCAGACGTTTTCCAACATAAATCCATCCAAAGCGAACTAAAAAGTCAGCTTAATGATGTAAGTCTCGAAACTTGTTTAAAATCGAAGACTTCTAACTACTTACCGAACATGAAACAACTCTGCGGAAATGCTGTGTCAAAAATCCCATTAATTCGTTTCTTTATTTACTTGAAGTTTTGTTTTATATTTGTATTTGTATTGTATTTGTTTTTGTATTAAATACATTTTTATCCATATTGCGTTAAAATATTGTATCTCAAACTCCCTTCTGTTCCCACTGCGGCTCTTTGTAAATCTTGGGTAAAACACTTGGGATAAAATGGCTCTTTGCTCCAAAAAGGTAGCCGACCCCTGTCCTAGAGGATAACAAGTGTGTAATTATTAATAAATTGCATTAATCATTGGAACTGTTGTACGTCTAAATAATGATGAAGTAAATGATCGATAACAAACTATCTTCTCAATCAAAAAGCAAATGGGCTCAATTCTTAAATTTAAGACACTGAAACCCATAAAATCGATCCAGTTTTCAAATTGTAATAAATAAAATGGCTCCGTCTTGTTTGTAAACAGCAAGACCGTTCAGATCTCAAATGTTGTTCAGTGACTTACGGGTTTCTTTGGTAAATGCTTTGATTCATAATCAGCCTGCTTGCTCTTTCTTAAGCACCATTTCCAGTAAGTTAATGGTAAGATGTTGATAGTATTGCTAATGTTGTTTAAGTTGTAATTCGTTTAGATCAGATTTATTCTGCGAAAAGAAGAAATCGTTTTATATCCTGTTCACTCGCTGTATTTAGATTTGTTAATTATATAAAGCATAACAATGCCGTGGAGAGTTAAGCAACTTTTAAAATATCATTTAATCTGAACACAAAAATAGGGTTTCATTAGTGATTGAACATATGATTGCAAATATTGCAACACTGGACATGACAAGTGATCAAAATTATGTTTCCAGAAAAGACTTTGAGAGGAACTCCCTTAATTCCAACATTTCCAAAACAAGATTTAAATAAACGCACAAAACCAGGACCAGCCTTAGGCAACTGTCTCAAGGCACCCAGATGTGGGGATGTGGAAATTGTAACGTGTTTTAAAGGCAAATGGTATAAATAGTTTACACTTTCTTTCTTTTTTTTTCTTCTCTTTCTTTCTTTTGTCTCATGACTGTTTTTACTTTTACCTCCTTCATCTGTCTGAGTGTTTGTGTTGTTGGGTATATGGGGAGCCAATTGTTAGCTCGTTGCTTACAGTGACAGCAACAAGGTTTTGTACGTTTAACTTTTTGGGATTCCCCTATGTTGTAGTTTCCTGCTTTGTTAAAGATAGTCAGTCAGTATGTCATTTTGGGAAGCTACGCAATGAGATGTTGGGTGTCTTGGTCGTGTTTTAGTCTTCTAGGAGAGTTAATATTTCAGGCAGCAAGTTTAGGAAAGCACCTGTCATATCTTTATTTTCTACAGGGCAACTATGGCGATGGCCAGTAGTTTCTTTGGTGTGCCGGAGTGTCTGGTGTTTGCGGCGTTGCCTAGCATTCGGATGAAGAGAGGTGAGGAGTCTTCCTTGCTGGACTGTTTACATTGGGGTCTAGTATGGATGTGGGCAGAAGGGGTTGCAATTACTTCGGCGAATGATTTGGTCAGGGGTGGCGGGCTGGGTGATGGAATTTATTGGATCGGTCGTTGATCTTCCATTGCCGGTTCCAGTTTCTTTTGAGGGGTTGATTTTTTGGGGAATTTAGGACATTCTTGGTAACTTGCTGGATGCCCCGCACCGGCGTTGGGACATGTTGTAGGCTGTTCTTTTGATTTAGTGCAAGTGGCCGCGTGGTGGTCTCCGGCGCACTTTACGCAACGGGGATGAAAATGGCAGTCCCTCTGGAAGTGGTTGAAGCCTTGACATTTATGGCATTGGGTGGTAATGGTGGGCTTTCTTCGGGATGTTTCTGTCTTGATTTTTAGATGTAGAATGGAGTCGAGGTTTCAGATATCTGACGCTTCTGGGGTCTTCTTGATGCTTACATGTATTAAGGGGATGGTACGTTTCTCTTTTCCTACGGTGATTCTGATGATAGAGTTTATTTGGAATCCTTTTTCTTCAAGATCGTTTTTGATATCTGTTGTGTTGATTTCTGCCGGGATACCACGAATTACTACTCCGAATGGTTTTTCTGCAGTGAGTTGATAGGTGTAAAATTCCACTTTTTCTTCATCGAGAAGGTGGATGGTTTTTCTGTAGTCCTGTACTGTCTCGGGTTGAAAGCTTCTCCCATCGTTTAGGTTTTTTGCTTTAACAAAGTTGAGATTTAGGCGCTTAAGTTCGCTGGACAAGGCGGTCCAACGTTCTTTGTGTTTTAAAATGATGGAAGGGATTCGGGTTCGTTTTTCTTTAGGAGATGCTCTCTCGGCGGTGTAACATCCGCTTCCATGTCTTCTTCTTGTAGTATGGTAAATTTATTTTCTGTGTCGATATCGTCAATTTCTGTTGACTTTTGTCGAGTGCGTTTTCGAATTGTTTTTTGTGTTGTCTTCGTGTATTCTCTTGTGGTGTTGTAGGGGTTTTTCTCGCTGTTGGGTCATCTATGGGTAGGTTTATTCCTAGTCTTTCATTTGCGTATTTCTTTAATTCATTTGTGAGAAGGCGGAGGTCTTTGTCTGGAAGATTCTCAGTTTGTCTGAGCATCGTTACTAGTTTTGGGAGAAATCCACTTTAGTCTGCACGTGACAGGTATGTGTAGTTTACTGTATAATTTCTATTTGATTTGTAGTAATAAATATGAAGGATACAGGGTTTCTTTTGAATTTGCTTGTTTAAAAAGGGTATGGTGTTAGCACGGGAAGTTTTGCACTAATTGTCAATGAACACACTTCAGCAAGCTGCACTCGGCAGTTGCCTGCAGTTTTAATATACTTCTCCTGTATGTGCTATATTAATGGGTTTAAAGGATACAAGCTTTTTATTTAGCTGATTTGTTTTCGCACTGTAATTTAAACGCAAAAAGTCGACGAACGCACAAAACGTAGGCGGCGCGTTTGACAGCTGGGGTCCAAAATTAAATTTAAATTTTTCTTGTATATGAAGTGCTTCCAAAAGAATATATTTTGGTTTTCTTCTGTAGTTCTCACAAGGACTGTCTTTTTGGGCTACTTCAAATTATTTATTTTACCGTTTTTTACACAGAATTGTAATGCATTTTTGGGAGTATCGGGTTGACAGGTTATTTTAACATTTTTAGCCACAGCCAACTAATAGTTTACCCCCGCTGACCTAAAGCGTTTTTAAAGTTATTAGCTGATGCCGATGTTAGCTTTAAAATCTAGCTATCTGATTGGCGAATTTTAAGTTGACATTGAATTCTACTACTTCTGATTGGTGAACGACGTTCTTATTTTTGACAACACAGTTAAGAACATTTTATGCATCCTGGGTTAGATACGTTAATTCAGAGAGCCCCATCAATCATTTTCTGTGATCATCATTCAGCTCGATCTCAAAGAAGACAATTTCAAAAGCATAACTTTCTGCACAAATAGCTTCCGATTTTCGACATAACATTTATTTTGAGCTGAGCCACTGAGCTTAGATATTGATTAATTTAGACCGTCCCAGTAGCTGAATAGTTAAAGCACCCAGCGTAGTAATCAAATTAACGATTATTGTCCCTGATTCAAACCCCGGTGAGGTTGAAGACTTGCGAAAAAAGTAAATTAGAAATGCAAAATAAAACCAAAGTATGGCAATAGCCCAATTAATATCTCAGATGAAAATCTACACTCATCAACTTTTAGACAAAGTATAAGTATGGTATGCTATTGAAACTAGAGCTGCCGCAGATCCCCTCTCCTTCTTTGCGCCATGTCTAGACTTTTCCTACGGCAGCACGCCAACTCAGGTCGCTAAAGCGTTCCTTTTCTTTTATCCCTCTTAGAGTAGAAACGGGTGTGGCTGCCTGCGGCGACTACTGATTGGGATCACTCTTATGTAAAAGCTAGTCGGGCGCGTCTACCGTTACCCATCTTAAGATACGAATATGTATCGGGTTGCACCTTGCCTCTGGCGTCCTAAGGCTGGACTTCACTCTCTATTAATCTTCTTAAGAAAACTAAATATGAACATGGATCAGGCAGACTGCGATCTTCAACAGGTCATCTGCGGTAGCTCAAAGTTGGACTTCGTCTTATATTAACCTTCTTCGAAAAGCTAGAAATGAACACGGGTCGAGCTGCACCCACTTACACTTGTCTCATATGGAATAAAAGGGCACAAAATCTAAGTTTTAGCAAGCTGCTGCTTCAGAAAGTAAAGTTTGTTACGCTAAAAGAATTATTTTAGAAAACACGATGAAAATAAATAAAACGAGAAGAGGCAAAAATAATTTCTTTATATATATAATTAAAATTTGAAACTTTTTGCATATACAAGACATTATGAATGTTTGATCAGAATATTAACTACGCAAGCAACCAAGCAAATCATTGCTGGGTAATGGTAAAGTGCATTAGTTTTTTGGGATGCTGCGAGGTACAAGTGCGATGCAGGAGGTGCTTGTTTTGAACTAGGTAAAGGTGAAGTCTTGAGGTAGTCCGGTGGCAGCGTGACAGTGCTGTTTTGTGATAGCGCTAGAAATATCCGGAATGGTCTCAAGCTCGACGCGGGCAGCGGTTTCTATTTATTGATATTGGTGAAGAAGCTGGTAGTGTTGTGTTGGTGGGCCGGTGGAAGAATATGTTCTGGCATTTGCCTTTACCACTAAGGAACACTACGGTAAAATCTTAGTGAGAACAGTGAGATGAGCAACGAGTCAAATCATAGTTCAGACAATGACAAAAGCAATTAGCCGCTTCTTTTCTCTCTTGGAAGAATGTATTGAGACTACCTTCATTGTGTTTGTAATCATTAACACCGAAACGAGAAACCTACGCTGTTGTTCTAAGAAGTAGTGAATTGCATTTCTTGAGAGAAAGCTACTCGGGCTCACTTCGAGATTGTTGGTTCTTTGTCAGATTTGCAAGAAATTAACTTGGATAAAATACTAGACTTCTAACAAGAAATTTTTAATTGGGATTTTGCTAATGATGAAATGAGTTGGTAAGAGCTGTTTAAGTGAGAATTTGAATGAAACAAACTATACTTTGAGCCAACCTACATAGATTAAGAATTTCAATTTCCAGTTTGAATTTTAACAATATAATACGATCAAAGGCATATAGTTTTAGAAACTACGACATTGCTATAATGACACTACAAATAATGCTAAATGGACTTTGGTGCTGAGTATTGATTTCACAGTAAAAATCTGATACCCACCGACGTAAAAAAATACTGTCAACTTATGTTAGATTCCTGGTTAGCTAGCCGTTTGATTAGTAAAGATTTGTAAATAATATTGTGAAGCTTTGGCCACTCTCAAACACGGAATTACAATTTCGACTTCCTATTTCTGCTAAAAGTGTTACAGCAGCATACAGCAGTACATATTATCACTTTATCTTTCGGCAAATCACAACGTCTGATCTTCTATTGTCTACACTTGTTTCATTTTTGCCTGAAGATCTTACTTTTACATTATGTTGCTAAAGAGTGTCTCATCTTGTTTCAGCACCACAATACGCATTATCTCTCATTTCGCCAAGTAGTTACTTGAGTGTCATCACACAACCATGTTAGTAACTAGCTTTAATGAGCGGTTTGCTTAAAACCATAAGGTTCAAGATATCATGAGAAAGGTTACATCAGTTATGCAAGTATGAAATTGCAAAAATTAGTCTGTCCAACAAAAAGTCACCAACTGCATTCCCGATAACTTTGTTGAAATATCTTTTGTTACTCTGTTGTTTTTATTTTAGAACAAATGAGAGAAAGGTATTTTTGAAGTCTTTTAGTGCTTTATTGAATCATTCTGGGTATTATGTCAATTTCATTCAATGACTACCACAGCTGCAGACTTTTAAAGTGTTCCTATAAATATTTGAAGTTAAACGTCAGTCGGATAAATCAAGATAAACACACCTCCTTAAATGGAATTGATTATTGCTAAATGGCAGGTTTCGACTTGAATTTTCTTTTATCTTATTCAGTAAGGAACTTCAAGTTTTGGTTTTTATGCATAGTACGAAAACTTCATGTAAATCTCTTAATCATTTACTACAAATCCCAAACTAATTCTAGTTTCTTATAAACAATAATTTTGTAACTTTTCCATCAATTATTGATAAATCTCTTGTTTAAACCTTCATAGTTGGTTTTCCTTTCCTTTCACTCTAACAAGGATCCTTTTACACGAATCTGAAATTTCTTCTCGTTGGTTGATCCAATACAAACATTTTTGTAACTTTTACTTTTATTGACAAATGGTGTTCACCTTTCCGACTTTATTTTTTGTAGATTGAACTTCTTTTAAATTTCTTAGTTTTTCTTTTTCCACATTTTCATTTTATTGGTAGTAATTGTCCTGAAACTTAGTTTTCACTCTTGTAAACCACTTTACTTTAGAAATTTAATAAACAATTTTAAACTTTTGAGTTTCGTTCGAGTGAAAAAATATTCTCTCGTCCCTAAACAATAACTGAATAAATAAAGAAGTTCGCTACATGAATTTCTAAACTCTTTTTCCCCCTGTAAACACGATCTCGGTCCTTGTTCGATAACTTGGTTAATAAAAGAACTTTCGGACGTTCACTTCCAACAGGGATATGACAACGACGCCCTCATTCAACCTCTTGTTTCGAGTTGTCCACAGGGGGCTCCTCGTCACTTTGCGTCGAAGACAATAGGGTTCAGTCCGTAAGATCGAAACATTCCCTTGGGTTCACCCTCAAAAGTTTCCAGGGAGAGCATAAAAAATGCAGGCCGCTCTGTTTTACTCTAAACTTCGCGAACTTGAAGCATCCAAATTTAGACCACCGCAGGTTAAATTGGGAAGAAGTGGTGGTGTATGTGTGTGTGTGTGGTGTGGTTCGTCCTTAGATCAAATTTAGACCGTCGACCCACTTACGATCCTCCCCTTTTACATTAAGGGTTGATGTAGGCAGTTTTTAGAGACAAACTACTTTGTTTTTTTCAAAGTTAAGGCAGAGTTGGCTCAAGGTTTATTTATAAGGCGTGTTTCAAGAACTTTTTTAAAACGGCACGTGTGTTTAATATTTAAACTACGAACCTGATTAGCAAACACTAACAGAAAGTTATTATTAGTATCTAAGACACAGGTTAACTCGAGCGTTACGATCAAGGTAGCGCAATGTAAACATGTAATAAGCCGGTAGTTACTAGTTAAACTTGGGGATTTAAGGTATTTATTTGGACGATAATTTAGTATGCGGTAGCGTAGGCCGTGGAAACCGGCGCATACCTCGTAAAAAAGAAGGAAGAATTGCCCTGGGCCTCAAGTAATGATAGGTTGATGCAATATGCCATTATATCTGCCTTTTCTAGCTGCTATAACTGTATCGGTGCAGTGCTTTACATGGTAATACCACGTTGATGAAACATGCATTTGTTGTTTTCAGAAAATAACAACACGGAATCCAGTTCCGCTAGGAAATAATTCATATTAAACCAGAAATGAAAATTTTGTTGTTACTTTAAATGAATATTTAATGTTATACGCCCTCTATCCATTACATGCTTCGCGAATTACGCCGTTTCCTTGTAATGAAATGTTAATTATATGTTGCTATATTAGTAACCGCAATTAAACTGAAATGGCGTACATTTTCATTGCATGTGGCACATGCAACAGTTGGACGACAGGCTGAAGTGTTGTTAACCCACTTCCTTCCCATATACTGGGATTTAAATTTGCTCGTATGTGTACATAATAGGAAAACAAATGAAAGTTCTCTAATTAATACACAATGAATGTTGATAAGCGGGCGCCTTCTATAGTATATTAATCATTTCAAATTTGGGTCCACGATCGATTTCTCTCGTAGAAAAAATAATAATTAGTTTGATGTGTGAAAGGACTTCTAAATTTGGATAAAGAATGTGTTGTGTTATAGAAATTGGATTATGCAATTTTTAGGATAAAAAGAAATAGAGATTGTTATGCAATAATGACAAATTATTTATAATATTTTGTGAGATCGAGAAGTATTATACTTTCGTGATTGTTTTTTAACAAAACTCGTGCACGATTTTATGTTTCTTTCGGTGAAAATTATGTATCGCTTCATATTTGAAAGACAAAACAAGAGAATCACTACAAAGCAGAGCATACTCACTAAGATCTCTTTTTAATAAATCTTTCATACATCATATGCATGTTTCAAGTAAATTTCTAAGCATAAAACGTTTTCAATTAATACTCTTAATATATTCACACGATATTTTATGAGTCCGACCCTGATTACTTGTTGTTTTAAAATTGTTTTATATTTGCATCGACAGTCTGACAAATAAAATATTTTCTTTGAAACAAAGCAAAGTCTAGGTTAAGTATCCTAGAATTAGCATGCCATTATGATCCGTTTTCCCTAACAATTCTCCCGCTAAATAAATTCCCGTTATCCAAAAGGAATTCTTTTCGTTGCAGGCTGTGGAACAGTCTAATTACAGGTGACCTGGGGGACTCTATTTTGGTTGAATAGAAAACATCCAGAGCAATAGCAGTCTTCTGCAAAATTATTTAATTAAAGAGGCAATTTTGTTTATTAAAAGCTTGTATTGGTTGTCTGGCAGATCTTTGGTTTAAAAGACATTTTAGTAACAATACTACAAAGTAACTATTGTTGCCTTGTTGATACAAAAATCGCCATCGAATTGTATTGGTTTTGGTATTGAATCTATCGCGGAGTGCACTTTTTAGTAGTAGTAAATTGAACCCGCCTATCGTCAGTTGAAAGTTAACCAAGAAGTTTCTATTTCTAATTTGGGATAAATCTTACCAGGATCAAAAATCTACGTTTTGACGTAACGCAAGTATACTAAGTACCACAATATCAGCAGATGTAGCACTATCTTAGAAGATAATTGAAAGACGACAACCATCTTTTAACTAGAGGAAGTGGAAAAGTAGTAAAACAGTAAATGGCCAAAATATTTTATTTAACTGACTTTGGAAAGAAATGTACTACTTCAATCAAAAGCAAGTCAAAGTCTCAAAATTCTAAAAATTCATTGAATCTCAGTTTTAATGTTAAATGATAAGGAAGGCTAAGAATGCGACTATTTCTTCAGAGCTAACCAAGGATTCGCATTTTTTCTAAGACAAAAAGCAACTTTGATTTGTGGTATTATCGAGCTGACCATCGCAGATAAATAGACCACCTGCACAGAGCAAGTAAAACAATATTCAGTCACGATGAGGCTGTCTTTAAGAGTACTAAAGGAATACTCATAGAACGAGTAATACACAAACTGAATTCCCGAAAGCAAGACAAACAACAAACAGTATACATGTGCCAAGAAAACTAATTATAACAGCATTAACAAAACAAACTCCATATTCTAATTAAATCTAACTATCTAAAAGGTGTATTGGACAGCGTAAATAGAATACAGAATTGAAATACCTAAACTAATAAGAGGTTAACAAAAAAAGTCGTAAGAATACCAAAAGATGTACGGAATCACAATTCAGAAGATAGAAAGAATGCGTGCAAAGAAACAAAAATTGAAAGTGATGGATTATGGTCCAGATTTTGGGTTTTCATAAGTTGGGATTCACGATTCTCAAACAGATAGACAGAAGTACCTTTCCGGTATGATGTATAATCATGATATGTTGAAGCGAATAATATTTCGTAAGACTTCTAAGGTGTTACTATGAGATTGATCGATGAAATTCTCTTACTAAATAGAACACCTATATTGACTTGTACTGCATGATTGATTTTGTGGTCTACCAGATTTTAATAAAATTGAATATAGAGCAGTTTTCATGTTACCAAGTTTTCTTTGATTATTTGCAAGTGTTAAATTCCTGTGAAAAATGTCATAATTATTATTTATCTCAGTTGGGTTGCAGAGTTTGATATTTCAAATTAGTTTAATGTAATGGTTAGTATCACCATTAAGTCTAAATTGCACCTGCGTGGCATTGGCAACAAAATCAACAGTGATTTTCTACACACTGTTCTGTTCTGACATACGGTTTAGTTTCAACTCTAGTCCTTCAACTGGCGACTAATCATAACCCAGGTCAAAAACGACGTGCTGATAGTAGCGTAAGCAAGTAGTTCAAATCAAAATATGGTCTGCATACCCGTACTGATGTTCAACACTTAGCGAGGTCGCCGTATATTGGCCTTAAACGGCCCGAATAAACAGGTACGTGTTGCAAGCAACTCAGTTATTGTCATATAATATGATTTTTGTTTTGTACTGACGCCGAAAACAGGTATACTATAATGATTTTAAAAATCTTAGAATTAAAAACCAGAAACGAAATTAACCAAAATAATAATTTATTTTACCGTTAAACAAAACGAAATCATTTATAAGAACCGAAGACGCATCAAAAACAATATTATGAAAAACATCCGAACCAAAAACATAATAAAAACGATATTTGACATCTTTCACATCCCTGCTTAATACGCCTCTCAAAACAAAACTTATTATCAATTTAATAAAATCACATAACAGGGTGTGAGCTAGAGTGAGGACATACTACTTATCTCACTTATTATGTAATAAAATAGAACAATGAAACTCGATAGCATTATCTAGCGCAACTTGTAATTTTTTCCAGATCTTGTTGACAATATTCAAAGAGAATTTATTCGTCGTCCTGGCTACTGTCAGGATGCCGACGGTGCACAATTTGAACATTTAATTTAGTTGTCTTTTGAATTTTGCATTATCAGTAAATTTAATATTCTGAGGTTTTGAGGTCGTTTTTCTTCAAAATTTTCTTATGTGACCTAAACCCATAATTACCTTACCGTATACAAAAAAATTCCTTAATAAAATATAGGGGTTGCTATTAAAAAGAGATTTTAATGACGTCATACCTCCTATACGACTCACCCTGTATAAATATTTTCTGTTTAAAAAATGCGCATTTAAAAATAAAAATTAATCGGTTCGAGCGTTTTTCCTAAAAGTTGGTTCCTGAATTTTTAAAGAATTTATGCATTACTGGATGTCAAATGAAGTTCAAGTACCTAGTCACTTTCATCTTTTAGACACTTAGACTAGAAACTTGAAAAGATCACTGCAGAAAGTTGCTTTTCTCATTCTTCAATCAGTTTCTTATATTAACATTGTTCAGAGTACCGCGCTCAGGATTATAACAGGAACTGCTAAGTCCACACCTATAGACGCGAAAGACGCAAGCAACCCCAATGACTAGAACGAAGGAACTGGACTATATATGGCATTGATCTAAGGAATCCAGAACCCCTGCCGACGTTCTCTCTTTCTGAGATTCGCGTCAAGATTCCTGACTTGAATTCTAGCAAAGGAGATGCTGAGGACGCGGAAATGACACAACTGTCAACAGCTATCGACTAGCTCTACCTGGAAGCTTCTTGGCTCCGAATATACACACTGGAGCCGGATTGTATAGCGCCCTTTTTGAAGGCACAGTAGCTGTGGAAGCCCCGTACGGCAATGTATTAGAAGCTGCGGGGAGAGTCCCCAGCAACAGTCTGCAATTCTCAGTGTGTTCTAACCAGAACACAGATAACGTTCTGGTGCTTGCTTGTCATCAGAAGCTTGCTGGACTATGCATAACTCAGAAAATAGTGGTACAGTGGGTTCCAAGTCACGTTGGAATTGGCGATAACGAGCTCTCCGATAGCCTCGTCAAAGAAGATCCTGAGATGCCCCAGCCCATTTCCCTGTCAACTGCTCGTGCCCTGATTGATAGCACAACCCAGCGGTGGCTAAGTAATCACTGCAAGGAAGTGTTAACAGGGAAGAGATGGGCAAGTCTGTACGACTAAGGCTCCTTACGCAGGACTAGACCCTGAGCAGCAGCGGTGACCGAGTTCAGGCTCCTCACGGGGCATGATTACGTACAGGATCATTTTCACTGGACAGGAGTAGCTGCAGACGACTAGTAGCGATGGAATACAGGATGCAGCACACCTCCTAGTCCACACGGCTCACCAATGACATAGCTGTGGAAGCGTACTGGATCGTCAGATGTCAGTAAAGTATTTCTTATAGCGATATACGTAGTACGCTTGATTAGATAATTGCTTGAAATGCATTCAGTTGTATCGGAAAGTACTAATTCCCTACCTTTCGAATCTTGTTCAAAACAGAATATAACTGACGGTTTTAGAAAAATTGCAGTTTATAGCTGATAGCAGTTCTGTAACATCAAGGGCATCCAAGCTTCAATTCTTCTAATCGCTGATTACAGTGGTGTATTATCCTATGATACAAGTAGTGCTTGGGGGCCCATGAAGACAAAAAAAATTAATTTTTTTCTGTGTTGATGATTATTTTAATTATATAAGCAAGAACAGCTGAGAAAGTCAACGGTTGTCTTATGACAATAAAACTTTTATTTTTATAAGGTCAGAGAACACATTAACTGTTTATTTAGTTATATTTTGCACTGCTTACCTGTGGATTCACATTTGGAGGACAAACGCACAGCTCTACTGATTTGAAGTTTACATAAAAATGAAGGTCCTTTTGTCTACAGCACTAAATCTACGTCTAGAACTGTTGTAATTAGCACAAATGTTCATGTTTATAAGGCGCCAAATGTACAAACATTCAATGTATTGTGTTGAAATTTTTAAGTAACTGATCAACATGCATTCTTCGGAGAAGCTTCGAGAAATGAAACAGGCACAATTTCAGTTGCATCAGGATTAATGCCTTTAGTTAAAGTAACACTTTTTAAAACAGAAATTCTTTATCTTTCTTGCAGGTTTGGGTTGTAATTTTTTGCAATTTTTTTCTTTTATCTTACTACTAAGAACCAAGCTCAGAGAAAATTATGAAGGTATATAAGATTATTCTAAAACTCATTTGGAGTAATGTTTTTCCGTATAGCTATAGGCGCATTGCAACAAAAAAAAAGTTTGTCATGGACGTATCTGGACTTTGGGAAAGAAGAATTCAGCTTTTCAATTCAGAAAAACCATAACATTCATTGTATCAATATGTGCAGTAATTGTTCTGATAACTTTGATCGTGAAGAGCCCAAATTTAAGCTGACAATTATTTTTGTTACTCATCGCAATGTCGCGGCTTTAGAGGTCGTTTGACCTCTCTTCAGCCTGGAAAATGGTATTGGTGGATGATGGAACTGTAGTCGGCGCTTTGACTTGCTGGATGCTGTCCTTGGAGGTCTTGGCTAGGCAGTAGAGTTAGCTTGAGAGGCGCGTGGATTGAATGTTGATTTCGTTGGTGTCGCGACGGTTCTTGATGGTTGGTTGTAGTTGGCTTGATTCTTCGTTGAAGCTGGAGTTGAATATTCGGAGCACTGGATTTCTTGCAGACAACGGACGATGGCGAACTTGACGAAGTGGCATTTGAGTTCGAGCTGGTGGTAGGTTTTGGATAATTTATTATGGAGTTGGAGTTTTGATGGATTATATTGAATGGAAATTAATTGATTTGAATTGATTATGATTAAAATGAGGATGGATTGAGATTGGTTGTAAAAGATGATTTAGGAGTGGTAAAGGTGATGGGTGGGGAAACTGTTCTTTTGAGAAGCGCAAACCCCGCAGTTCGCGCTGCGAGAGGATTTGGCAGGACGAAGGATGGGATGGGGAAAGGGGGTTATCCAGGGGTGACGAACGGAAGTTGAATTTCGGCAGCTGTGGAGTGGTTGCATTCGAGGAACCTCGGGCCTTGCGGACGAGGCTGAGAAATTGGAACTCTGCCGGGCCTACGCCCCGATCCTAACGAAGTTGGCTACTGCATTCGTCCTCCCAAACCGGGTGTTGCAATGCATCACCCGCAGACGGAGACCGGGTCAACTACCTCGCATACGCACTCGAAGCCGGACTGTAAGCTGACAAGGGGAGGGCATAGTGAGTCTGTCGCCGATCTCGATGAAACCTTTACTGGCGATTCTACATCGAAAACAAGTCGACACGTATTTTGTTGTTTGTCTAAATGGAACCTTCAGGCCTCGCAAAAAATATTATAGGTCGGGAAATGGCTAAAATTGGCTTTCACGAAACTGACGCTGCTCCCAGCTGTATTAACCGATTTCAGTCAAACTTTTATGAGTTTTTCTACATCGAAAAATATTAGACCCGTGTATAGGAGCTTTTCAATCTGTACTCTAGAAAGGCCAAGAAAAATTCACAACAAAAGGCTTACGCCGTTAGTGTGTAAAACGCAAACAAGAATTTTATTCTGGCCTTCTTGGGGCGTATATTGATAAATCCTAATATTTCTCGATGTAGACACAGCTATAAAAGTTTAATTGAAATCGGTAAAGACAGCTGGAAGCGGCGCCAGTTTCCTGAAAGCCAATTTTGCCATTTTCCGACCTATAATATTTTTTTGCGAGGCCCGAAGGTCCCATTTAGACAAACGACGAAATACGTGTCGACTTATTTTCGATGTAGAATCGCCAGAAAAAATCTCATCGAGATCAACGACAAACTCACTGTGCCCTGCGAGTATCAATTTTGATCTTTTCAATCTTCGTCGAGATTTTCAGTGCCATTGATTACAGTAATAGCAATATACGCTTCGCAGGCCAAATATGGCGCACGGAAAAGATTTATACGGCACAGCAGCGTGTAGATTTGTCGATTGTCTTCTATGCAAATATAGTTAGTACTGTAATAATAAGATTAAGTTGATCCGCATAGAATTTTTCTTTTTTCTCGAAAAAGCTTGCCCGTGGCTAGACTTTTTGGTGGTTATCAAATATCATTAAATAATGACTGCAAACACGAAGATATTTCCAGAAGGAATATAACATTAAAGCATTTCCCTAAATGTCATTCGTATTTTTTCTAAAAAGTTACATACTAGCTACAAGCCCTTCTAAAATTTGGACAGTCGGAGCCTATTTGTAGGTGTATGATGTTCATATAGCACTGTATACGACGCGACACCGCTCTTCAATGTTTTACCGAGTTTCAGAAAGATGTACTTGATACGTACTATGAGTGATCGTTTTTCTTTTCGAAATTTTACCAAACTTTAAAAGTTTTAAAAGTTTTCAAATTATTATCTGCAACAAGACGAGACGTTATTGACATTATCTGATTTTGCCGCAACTATACTTGGGTATATTAAGAGGTTTTAGTTAAATATCTACATATAGATCAGATATTCTACAAATTATTAAAAAACTTAAATTGCTTTACTAATTGTAAGTAAAGAAAGTAAATTATTGACCTATTTTTCAATAAATATTGCTACGTATCAAAGGTAAGATGCATGAAATTGTTTTACTATCTCTGAATCTATGCTGATCCATTCTACATAAATTTCGTTGTAGCCGATTGAACGAAAACGATGATATCTTCTCGACAAAACAGTTATGACTATTATTTTCTCAAGATTAAATGCTGTTTGTTATTTCAGAAAAAGATATTGGATTTCAAAGCGACCGTAATAATACGCAGATCAAACAGATTATCTAGTTCAAAGTTATTGAACTCTTTTTAAATCCGCAAAAGGAAATATTTTGTTTTGGCAACAACTCGTTTCATTCTATACCTTTTTATACGTCCCGTAATTGATGGTGAAGCACAAGAAGTTTGTAAATTCTCTCGTTAAAACCGGCTATTGTTTAAGTTTACATTTCCGGAGGCAACGCTTAAAAATAAAGACAATGGAATTTAAACGCTTTACAATGTTATTTTGTCAATTAATCGCGCTATTTAAACAGACACAACATTTTCTAAAACGCAATCTAAAACTCGTATTTTCGTACGAAAAAGCTAATGAAAATGGAAATGTACAAATACAAGGAAAAGCGTAGGTTCTGATTCTAGGAAAAACGTTCAACTTTGACCTAATAGAAAAGTGCACCGGAGTTTTGAACTCGCGTTGTTAAATATGAATAAATCCATTTAATATTCAATACGTAATTTTCCCCGCTGTTGAAAAAATATGTTTCTTTTGAAATTGCCATTTTTTAAAAACGATTTTAAAATTTTTAAAAGGCGATTAATTTCTGTGTATGCGTGAATGTGTGGAGTTTACTTTTTTGGAATTCTCTTGGGTAATTATTGGTTGGTCGGTTTTACAACGCACGCAATTTTGTTGGCTTTTAATATGGTGTTTGCTCTTTCATTTTTAATGCTTTTTTTCCTTTAACTAGACGGAAATGATTAAAAGTCGTAAAAAAACTATTACATTGCGTTTGAGAAACCATTTTTTTCACTAGTTTCGTCCTTAGCCTTTCTTAACCTTGCGCTTTCACAGCTGGAAATATTGTTTGGTACATATTTAATGCGTGTCTGAAAGACTAAATATTTAAATAACAATAATTATTATTTTATTGTCAAGGTTGTAAAGTAAATATACGAGTTCACAGGGTACTTAAATTGCGGAAACTGGAAAAAATGGTAAAATAAATCTAGTAGTAAAAAAGTTTTGCGAAGCCTTGGGGCCAAAATATTATTTCGAATTTTCTCACATGAATATGCAGTCACGCAATGTGTGAAATTAAAATAAATAAACATCATTCAAGTTTATAGAATAAATAGGTTCAATATACTGGGAGTTTCTGAATTGTATGTAAGAAACGTTTTCCTGTGGAGCTACGTCACCGTTCTAAAGGTTTCCCAAAAAGGAGAATTTTATTTTAATAAATTCATAACAGTTTGTGCTGCAATAACGTACACTAGTCTTTTCTTATTTTCTGTCGTAGAATAACGCCCTTACATTTGGTCCATACAATTCAGGAACACTCTGTATAGGGCGTAGATTTATTCCTTAGTTTATGGAAGAATTAATGAAGTTGCATTTAAATGGTAGAAAATGAGAGTATAAAAAATAAACAAAAAATGACTCTGTCAAGCATCAATAACAATTTATTTGTTTATCATTTACACCAACCTAAGGGTTAATTCCATAACCTACTCTTTTTTTTATGTGATCGCACGGTAGTGTCTGATAGTTAATTTTGAAAGCTTTGCTGTTACCTACAATTTGCATTAAAGAGGTTAATGTTCACTGAAATCCTTAAGGCCATGCAAATGAATACCATAATAAGACTCGCATGTTTTTTTATTAAATAACGAAAATTGTTTTACTTGTTCAGAATGGAAAAACCGATTTCCACAGTTGTCGAAAATGCTTAACTTCATGAACGAATTCTAGGTATCCTGCCCTATGAAAATAAAACTTAAAGTAAACGCAACTTCTTTGTAAGAGGAACTTCATCAGTTCCAATAATCTAATCTATAGTCAATAAATCTATTCAGTTAATCTAGACATTTAAAGATGTGACCTTGCCAATTCAAGCTTAACCTTGGAACCATACCTAGGTACACATTGTTGTACAAATTGTAATATGACTTCTTTATGGTGTCGGAAAACATACAGACAAATACGAGGCTTGCTGGAAAAATTTCTGCAATTGTTGGTGTCAGCGTTGTGCCATTATCAAATTTGAAAAACTTGTCACTTCTAATCTATAATTCAGTTAACAGTTCGTACCCAAGCTAACCAGTTCTGATTATATAGCTCTTTGAAAAAAATAATTTTGTGAAGAAATGGAACTGTGACGTGAACATTTCGGAGCAATGAGTTTTTACAATTTTCGAAACAACTTAACGCCTAAACAATGCATAAAACGCCGCTTTTGGTGATGAAGCTCCATTGAATAGAACTGTTTATAATTGGTTTGCTGAGTTCCAGCGTGGACGTTCTCTTCTCAGTGATGAATTTCGTAAAGGTCGTCCATCCACGTCTTTTGTTGCCACTAACGTTGATGCCGTGCGTAAAATGATTGAGCGAGATCGGCATGTGACATACTGTGAAATAGGGGTCACCTTGGGCATTGACATGAAAGCTATACCGGGATTTTACAAGATCATTTAAGCGTACGGAAGCCTTGCGTCGCTGGATTCCACATAATTAGAGTGAAGCTCAAAAGAAGAATCGTGTGAATTGATGCAAAGAAATGCTGAAGAAATTCAGGTCATTCAAATTTAGTGTACGATATTTTCATTGGTGACGAAAGTTGGATCTACTCATACTAGGCAGAAACTAAACAAAAATCGCTTTTTGCTTCCGTATTTATCGACATGTGGCAACCATAGCTTTAGATCCAAATCGGCGCATCTTTCTTCTTCATGGTGAAATGCCCACACAGCTTAACAAACTGTCGACTTTTTAGCCAGTGAAAAAGTGAAATTGATGTCGCATTGTCCGTATTCGCCTGATCTAGCACCACATGACTTCTTTCTGTTCCCGACAATCAAAAACAAGATGTGTGGTAAGCGTTATTCTTCGCCTAAAGCAGCCGTTGAGATATTTAGACAACTGGTTTCTGAGGTACCAGCTTCAGATCGGAAAAAACTCTTCGAAAATTGGTTTGAGCGTATGCAAAAGTGTTTTGATGCTAAGGGCGAATACTTTGAAAAACACTAAAGGCATTTATTAAATTGTATCTGTATTTTTCTTAATCATTTGCATAAATTTTTCCAGCAAGCCTCGTACTTAGTTTTTGCTGAATTACTGATTGAGATGAATAAAATTGAAGATGAATTTTTTCCAAGCGACTTTTGATATCTTAACTGAAGAGCTTTGACTAAAGTTTTATTTGAATTCAATTCTAGTGTGTCCAGTAGAAAAACTATTGAAAAATATCAACAATTTCTC